>JAMKQA010029506.1:0-30355 GCA_024699735.1 Posidonia australis
AGAAATAAGAAGATCCTTGTTGCTTTGGAAGGACCAAGGGTGCCTTGGGATGCAAGGGAAAGCTCCAGAATTCGAGTATGTGTTGCTGGGTGGAAGGAGAAACTCGTGCAAGAAAATGGCTCAATGCAGAATTCTGTGTTTCAGAACAGAATTTCTCTCTCAGAAAAAGCGTCCTCTCAAGGTGGCAAATGGACCTCTATTTATAGGGATCTATGAATAGGATAACCTATGGAAGATGGAGGGCTTTGCAAACGAAGAGCTTCGAATATTCCTTGGCACATTCGTTTGCTAGGGTAACAGCCTGGAAGACGGAAGGTCAACAGTCGCATCCTAGAAACGGTTGGGCGCCTGCTTGGTGTGCCAGTTATGTGCGCCTACTTGGTGCGCCTATGAGGTGCGCTCAGCCAGCTCACAGATTTTGTTAATTGGGGTTTGGCTTGCTATAGGTTCCGGGTTTGGGGTTTGGTTGATCACATCCAAAGCAACATACGGACACTCATCTCTGGGTCACCTCAAAATCGGGGTGTCTACAGCATGCTAAGAAAGATACATCTTTTACTTTGGTTTGTTCTGAAGTTAACATAGTTTCTGTACCTAGACATATTTGGTAGATAGATTCTATTGCAACTATTTACATAAGTGTGTCTATGTAGGATTACCTAAGTTATCGGACACCAAGTGATAGCGAAAGATATATCTTTGTTGGTGATGACATTAAAGTAGAAGTAGAAGTTATTGATCATTTTAGATTGTTGCTAAGAACATGTTGTAATTTAGATTTAAAAGATACTTATGTTGTACCGACATTTAGACGGAATTTGATTTTTATTTCTGTTTTGGATAAATCTAGATATTCTTGTCTTCAAAGAAATGAAAATTTTAGTTTTTTTCAAAATTCTAATCTTATTGGTATCGATTCTTTGATTAATAATAACAATTTATATTTACTTGATACAATAACTTTTCATAATGATACCTTGTATTCTACATCTAAAGGTACAAAGAGAAAATCAAATGAAGATTCTACTATGTTATGGCATAAGCATTTAGGTCATATCTCTAAAAATGAATAGAGAGACTTGTGTCAAATAAAATTCTTTCTTCTCTTGACTCAGCAAATTTTCAAGTTTGCATTAAGTGTATTAAAGTAAAACAAACCAATATTAGGAGATTAGGTGTCAATAAATGTTCAGATGTCTTAGAGCTAATATATACGGATATTTGTAGATCATTCCCTATAATATCTTGAAATGGTCAACAATACTTTATTACGTTTATAGACAATTATTCACATTATGGCTACCTATATCTCATTTATAAAAAAATCATAAGCCTTAGATGTGCTCAAATAATTTAAGGTTGAAGTTGAAAATCAACTCAACAAAAAAAATTAAATCCGTTAGATCTGACCGTGGTGGTAAATACTATAGTAAATATGATGAATCCAGTGAACAACGTCCAGGTCTGTATGCCAAGTTCCTGAAAGAATATGGTATTGTCTCTCAATACATCATGACTGGTTCTCCAGCCATGAATGGTGTTGCCGAGAGGCACAATAAAACACTTAAGGATATGGTAAGGAGTATGATTAGTTGTTCTACCTCATCAAAATCTCTCTAGGACGAGACACTTAAGATTACAACTTACATATTAAGCAGAGTACCAACTGAACTAGTAGCTAAAACCCCTATGAATTAGGAGTTTGGAAGAAATCCAGTATAAAACATCTTCATATGTGGGATTGTCTAGCTGATGTTAAACCTAATAAACATAATGAAAAGAAATTGGACTCTAAAATTGTTAGTTGCTATTTTGTTGGATATTTTATGTTTTATGATCTAATTATTAAGTCATTTTTCGAGATAGATAATGCTAGATTTTTTTAAGGAAATAGAGTTTGAGGGGAAAGATAAGGGTGGAGACATTGTCTTTGAAAAGAAATTTATTTCTCTTCCTACAATTATTATTAATAATGATCAGGAATTAATTTCTGACATTGTTCAAGAGACAAATCCAAAGTAAGACATTGTTGATCCTCTCATCATTTAAGTAGAATAAACTTAACTCCTTTAAGATCACTTAAGAAGTCCATTAGAGAAAAGAGAAGTATGATTTCAAATGATTATGTAGTATTTCTTCAAGAACATAAAGTTGATAATGACTTGAATCAATAGTTCTGATTCTTAAAAGTGGATAGATGTCATGAATGATGAGTTTAAATTTATGAAAGACAATGATGTGTGGGATCTTTTCCCAATACCTGAAGGTGTGAAACTCAATGATTATATATGGATATTTAAAGTCAAGAGGGATTTGTAAGGTAATATGAAAAGATATAAGGCATCACTACGGGTTTACTTAATGGGAAGGCATTGATTATAAAGAGACTTTTTTTCCTGATTTTATTGCAAAACTCCTTTCAGATTATTATAGCATGGTTACTCATTTTAACTTTGAGCTACATCAAATGAACATAAGAACAACGTTTTTCAATGGTGACATTGATGAGATGATCTATATGGTGCAACCAAAACATTTTACATTAGATGATACAAAGAAAATAATTTACAAAGAAATCCATTTATGGTTTAAAACAAACATCCCGTCAATGGTATCACAAATTTTATCAAGTTGTCATCTCATATGGTTTTGAGATGAATATGGTAGATGATTGTGTATATCATAATTTCAATGGAAGTAAATATATTTTCTTGATTTTGTACGTTAATGACATACTTCTTACCACTAATGATATGAACTTACTTAAAGAAACCAAGAAATTTCTCTCAAACAAATTTAAGATGAAGAATCTTGGTGAAACTTCTTTTATATTTGGATCGATCTGCTCTTACCCTCATCCATGTCGATTTGCTCTTTTTTGGTAAACGATAGTTAGTTTTTCTTTCTATTACTTTAATGTCGATTTGCTCTTTTTTGGTAAACGATAGTTAGTTTTTCCTTCTATTACTTTAATGTCGATTTGCTCTTGCCTACACATAAATAGCATGTCCCCTTTACAAATCATAGTCGGCAGAAAAAATCTAGATCCATTCAAAATACTCCAAAAAAATATGCATATAAAATAGTATTACTGAACTGAATACAAAATAATATTACAATAATTTAGTATTCCAGATTTATTTATTTATTTGGTCTACCTTGGTTGTGTTCAGAAGCGTCAGAATGTGATTATCACAGTCCAACTGCCCAAGAACAAACAACATTGTGGTATCTAATAGCCAGTTAACTACTTTTGGTATCTAATTACGAGATTAGAAGCAATTTACCTTTCCAGGCTATGATTTATATTTTCTATAGGTACCATTTCATGGTTTGATGTCAAAGAATGCAATCATAATAATCACGAATGGGATGGTTGATGTAAATGCTTGTGACCCACCTGCAACTCAAAACCCATTACTAGGTGCAACCGCAACAACATAACTTCTATATTGCCTCCCTTTTTTTTAAAAAACTTGAACTATGAAACCCACGGTCGGTAGCTTGTTCAAGAAATACCATAGGGCATTTATGCAGGTTTCAACACTAAATTATTCCAATTGTTACCAGCCTACCAGGAAGCTTAGTGAACTCGCTTCCGTACTTCAACACGACCCCGATGAGTTGACCTCACCATACGAAATAAGCAGCATATAAACCCATTATCCCCAACGTCTCTCTTAGGTGGTACAAGCAGTCGTAATCTCTCCTTCACATATGTTTTCATTACCAGAGACAATGTCTTCTTTTTAATTTATGAGACAAGTAGAAAGCAAGGATTCAGATCTGATAATTGAACGTCTAAAAGGCAACAGTCTTTAAAGGAGAGTATTACAAAATACAATATAGATGGTAAATTAATACAAAGAAATTTTTCTAACAATCACTTTAAATACGATGGGCAGCCAAACTGCAGAAAAGAAAATTGCAGTAGAGCCTCAACATCAAATTTCACCATCAGGATCCAGCAAAAGATGGAAATAATAAAAGAAACAAAGAAATTTTTCAGTAACATGAAAAATCTTAAATATGGCAGAATCACATGCTAATCTAGTCGATTAGAGGCTTTCTTGTTTTCCTTGTCGTAATGACTCACCCTGAAACATAAGATAATATGTTCAGATATAAGCCTCTTAGATCTGAAATCTATTGATGATTTGAGCCCTAATGCAAATACCAGCAAACCGTTGCTAATTATTGGTGCTAAACTGACCTTTATGCAAACGTATATGTAATGCACTTCAGGATTTGGTCCAAGTGCAGAAGTGGAAAAGCTACCATCATCATTTGATGGAATGGGACTCGTGATTTCCCACGTTGGTTTTTCTGATTGTTTCTCAGCCCTGTCTGCACAGAGATGAGGGGGAAAAAAAGCCAAATCATTAAAATATATTTTGTAATGGCATTCACAACATGCCAGATGACAATAACACAACGACCTCAAGCCTAGTATACAAGGAAAGATGAAGAAATCAAAACGATCCATTCAAGTTATATCACAAATTATCACAGCTGTAAGAGCCTTAAAAACATAGGAATTCTTCATCAGGAAAATGGATGATCAGGTGGGAAATAAGCAAATTGTTGAGGAACAGTGAAATCCTAACACTATAAATAATAACTTTGAAAATATGAGAGCTTAGAACAGCAAGGCTTTAGATAGAATAATGCCATGGATAAATAACTGCTGTTGTTCAATTATTGGAGCGTCCATGCCTCAGTTCAATAGTCAATCTCTCACTGAAAAACTGAAATATGCAGCAGCAGTTACTTGTAACTATGAGATTTAAGTGTCTTTTCCGCCTTTTCCTCATTGCTACTGCAATCCAATAAGGAACTTGTTTCTGTCTATCGTCCCAATGGTTACTAGTTACCATCTATACATGTCAGCTTGTCAACACCCACCATCTAGCTATGGGCAAATTACAGTCACCTTCACGGCTAGTATTGAAATCAATACCTTATACAAAGTTACAGACTTTAGTTGTAAGGCCTGATCCCAGTCACAACGTAGCCTCGTCCAGTGTGAAATATGCTCATGGAAATTCCTGGCTGTATCAACCATAAATCTCACAAGTAGACCTAAAATGCTTAAGCTAGCATGGTAGTATACTAGTGTTTTCCACCACTTATATTCACCTTGATACTTCTTTGTCTAGACGATGTATAACTGAACTCCAGAGTGTTGAAATAATGACCTTGTAGATACACCCTAGTAATGATGAAAATATAGGGTAGAAGCGGAAGGAAACAATTACAATCACATGTCATGATAATAGATCTCAGTTTATTTGGCATAAACACTTTTGATCATATTCTTCCACCTTTTCATGCCCATTCTGGAATGAGGATTGAGGGTTTTCTTTTTCCCAATAGTAGCTCATAAGTATTAGCTTTGCAGGTAGTGAAAGAGGGAGGACCAGACGAGGATCTACATTGTGTGTTTAATACCCCCTAAAACACCCATTTACTGAAAACACTAATGTTACAATCTTGTCAAAAAAGCAAGTATGAATGTGGCAGTATAAGACAGCATGGATGAAAGACAAGAATGGCGAATACTTAGTGGTTATAATAACAAAGAACTTCTGATCCATTTCACTTTTGTGTTTGGGACAATAACACTCCATTTGCTAGCTGTTCTGGTTTGTAACTTGTAATGTTTACTTTGCAGTCTATGTTGTAGCCTAGTAGGTGACAAAGAAAGGATGACAAGAGACGGACAGTATCTGTTTTGAGTATGGTATTGGGCTCTGAAGCTACTGATACCTACAGGCTACAGTGACAACTTAAAATGTATAACAGTATCCTTTGGGAAATCTGTTCTTCTAGCACGCCAAAAACATAGTTTCAGCCAACTAATTTATCCAGCACAAACTTTACCGGAAGCACCTGCACCTCCAGATAATTGGAAATACCAAAATAAAGGCAAAGGATTTTTCTTCATCAAAGACATTAATAAGTCATAAAGCAGCATGGAATGAGCAAAATGTTTGTTATAGTTTCTTTCGCTTGTTACAGGCCAAATTGTATTCACAATATGGAACTGATAGGGCTGGACTCTGTGGCAGTTTTTTGTAGATGTACTTACCAACAGATAGTGTTAAGAGTAGAGCAAAGGGTTTCCCATAATCTACTCCTGAGTCCTGACATTATGGAGTATGGATAATGCAACAACTAATGACCTAAATAACAACATAATTGTTAGTGTTAACTATCTATCTTTAGATATATGGTTATCTCTTATATGGATACATAATATATGGAGATCCGTGTAAGAGGTAAACCCTATATATAACACATATTGTTAAGCAAAAATACACTTTTTCATTTCTCTATTACATTCAACATGGTATCCCTATCATTGTACTTTTCAAGACATGAACAAAAAGATTGGTTTGGACAGTGAACATGATCATGGTGTCTACATGCTAGTTCAGGATGATATACTTAGTGAATTGGCGTCCGTTGCCACTACTGCAGAGTCTTGTTGTAGCATTATCGTTTTGATCATCCATTACACAAAACTCTTCAACAATCACTTAGGTTAAAATTAAGTCTTTCATCCGTAAGTCATGTCAATTAGGTAAGTATCATCATACTACTTATAGACAATTTAGTTTGTTTAGCAGTCAGAGTCCTTTTGATTTGGTTCATTGTGATATCTAAGGACCTATATGTAGTTAATCTATATTTGATTATCGCTACTATATTATTTTTGTAGATAATTATTCACGAATATCTTGAGTGTACCTTTCGAAGGATAGACAGCATGTATTTGACATTATCGAAAAACTTTTTGCTAAAATAATAAATTGTTTTTCTATTACTCCAAAGGTATTTCGCACCAACAATGCTTTGGAATTTATTCAAAATGATATCCAAGATTATTGTACTTCTTTAGAAATTCTTTATCAGACGTCACGTCTGCATACTTCTTAGTAAAATGGAACGATAGAACACAAACATCTTCACATACTTGGCATCATCTGCACCATTTTGTTGAAGATGAATGTATCTTTCTGGTCTAATGCTATCCTCATAGCAGTACACCTTATTAATAGAATATCCTCTGCGCCTCTTGGTAGTGAGATTCATTTACGACATTTGTATCCAGATAAAAAGTTATTCAGTCTTCCACTAAATGTGTTTGGATGCGTAGCATATGTTCAAGATCTTAGTCCTTAGTCCGAATCTTGACAAATTAAACCCTCGCTCCATTTGATGTATGTTTGTGGGATATTCCAATACTCAAAGACGCTACGTTGCTATCATCCTCCCAGTCGTCAGTCTTTTATCGTAAATGAATCCTATTTTAGGTGTCTAAATCCTTTTCTGATACTACAGTACCTCCTACCTCACCTCTCATTACATCTATTCCCAAACCTGTTAAGATTGTACATACTAGGGAACCATTGTAAGAAAGGACGACTCGTCCACTGCAGGTCTATCATCAACGACAACGTACACATCTACCAACTCAGACTGAGTCTTCACTCCCTTATGTAGATCCTCCACCTTCAAATATACCCATTGCTCTACGAAAAGGTACTCGATCTTCCACTATTTATCTTATTTCCAACTTTGTTACCTATGATTACCTTCACCTGCCTTTTCGCCAATTTGCCTTATTTATTTCCTCAGAGTCTATACCTAAGAATTATCATAAAGCACTTCTCTTACCACATTAGAAGACAATCATGAATGAAAAAAAATGCAAACTTTAACATCTCGTGGTACATGAGATCTAGTTGCTTGACCTGAAGAAACTAATATAGTTAGCTATCGATGGGTATTTACGATCATGTATATGCTTGATGGATCAATGGATAGATATAAAGTGTAATTAGTGGCTCATGACTTAACACAGTCTTATGACATTGATTAGGAGGAAACCTTTTAACCAATGGCTTGGCTTAATTCTATAAGGATGCTTCTATCTATTGTTATAAACAAGTCATTGATCTGCATCAACTCGATGTGAAAAATGCTTTCTTATATGACAATTTGGCAAAACAAGTCTACATGAAGCAACCTCCAGGATATGTTACCCGAGTGGAGAACAATGTATGTCTTCTTACGAAGGCTATATGTAGCATTAAGTAGAGTTTTAAGGTGTGGTTTGACAAATTCAGTAAGGTGGTGATGCAGTTTGACTTCAAAAAATGTGTTGTGAATCATTCAATATTCATTAGACATAACACCAATGGATGTACGTTGTCAACAGTATATGTTGATATCATCATTACAGGCAGTGACATTATAGACATCAAGGACACTAAACAGTATATATAATAACATTTCACTACTAAGGATATAAGTCATCCTAAGTACTTTTTGGGAATTAAGTTGGCCTATACTAAAGGAAAAATGATACTGTCACAGAGAAAATATGTTATAAATCTTCTTTAGGAGACTGATCTCATAAGATGCAAGCCAGAAAGTACTTCTATTAATCAGATTCAAGACTGAAGAGATAGTTTTACAAGCATACATGAGGATGCTAGGAAATATAAACGACTAACTGCGAAGCCAATTTACTAGACAGTGACACGCCTAAATATTTCTTATGTAGTTAGGCTTCTCAGTCAATTCATGCATGAACCCACGAAGGTACAGTAGTAACATGCCTTACGTGTACTTATACATCAAAGGTATAGTAGGGTAAGGACTGATCTATAAGAATAATGACAATCTAAATGTTGAGACTTATTTTGATTCTGGTTATGTAGGAGACAGGGGAAATAAAAAATCTACATTAGGTTACTACACCTATGTTAGTAGGAATCTTATAACCTCGAGGAGTAAGAAACAAAATGTTGTATCAAGGTACAGTGTAGAAACAAAATACCACTTCATGGCTCAGACAACGTGGGAAATGGTCTAGTTAAAATCCCTTTTATCAAAGCTTGATTTTCTGATGAGGACACCTATGTCTATGCTTTGCAACAATCAAGCAATAATGATTATTACAAATAATCTCAATTTTTATAAGTGTACTAAACATATTGAGGTGAACTGTCATTATATGCATAATATGGTTATAAAGGGAGTTATTTGCACACCTTATACTCCATCAACAAAGCAGTTGGTAGATATTTTTACAAAAGGATTGAGTGTTAGGATGTTTAACTTTTTATGTATCAAACTGAACATGATTAATATGTATGCTCCGACTTGAGGAAGTGTTAGTGTTAGCTATATATCTTTAGATATATGATTATATCTTAAACAGATATATGATATATGGATATCTGTGTAAGGGGCAAACCCTATATATATGTAACACATATTGTTAAGTAAAAATACACTTTTTCATTTCTCTATTACATTCAACAATAATCATGAATAACATAACATGGATATGATGTTTAAGCTATCCTCTCATTGTGCAAATGAAAAATTAAGCCCTGAACTTCAACCAGCAACAAAACGAAAAAATACTATTATGACTTCTTGTTTTAAAGTGCTTAGAAATAGGAATACTCTACTAACCTATTACATGCAGATTTACAGTCCATAGATGTCTCTCTCTCAATAAATACAGTCGATAACTTGGATCTCCATACGTAATCTGCAAAAAGCAAGAGAGCATCTAGTAATGGTATTTATAGTGATGGAGCAACTCTCGGCAAATGGTAACTACATTTATTTGATTTCAAGGAACCATAGTTAAATTTTATTACCAAAATGTAGACTCCTCTATCCTTTAGTACCCTGTCATGTTAATCAAAAGCCTCAAAAAGGGATCCACATCAAATTTGACTACATTTGAACTTCAAAAAAAAACACTACATCACAAGTTTATTGAGAAGGGAAAAATAATCAAATTTACCTTTCAACCTCCTCAAGCATCTTGGTAGCATTTTGTTGTGCATTAGAACCGCACTGCAAACCATTTTTTGCTAAAACAATCAGTTGCTTGTTGAAAGGAGAAAATTGAGCTATGCAGAACTCACCATGAGAGAGTCCAGAGTTCCTGAAAATATAAAAGAAAAAAATCATCAACATATTCCAACAAAAAAACCTTGCTTGTCTCAGAAAAACTGTGATGCAAATACAAGGATCGGAAACACTGGGCATACCTTTATCAATAACAGCATCAAAGGAGCCAGCTTCAAAACTGTTCATATTCCGAACATCCATTTGGAAATCTATTAAGATAGTTGAGAGGAAAAGATGGAAACCAAATGGAACCACAACAAGAGTTCTATAGGCACCCCATGTAGCTTCCCCAGAGTTGAGATGTTATCAAATTTTTGAATTAATATATATATATATATCGTGACCTAATATAGAAGCAGCATGGTGATTAGGATACATTTGTGTTCTTGTTGGTTCTGATATTTCTTTTGCATTGCCTCTATCACCACAGACGATATATCAATGTTGAAGACATCCTGGTAACGATTGTTGACCATGTCTTCTCCAAGCACTGTTAAGTTTTCATCAAAAAACATATATCATGTTAGCATTATTTTAACTTGTATCAAATGCATAAATATAGTAACAGAATAGTAGACAAGAAAAACCCGACAGGATGCAGGCTGCATGTCACCTAACAACCTCTTATGTGAACTCTCGGATCCTCTTCTAGGAGTTCTAGTGAAGACAATTCAGTGATCAGTTTTTTATGTGAGTTGTGGTTGCTCCCTAGTCTCTAATTTTTCTACACAAGAAAAAGAAATAACCGGCATGTTGGGGACTATTGTGTTGTAATTCAATTGTCTGACAAGAGGAGCTCAGTATTCGACATATGCAGCCCCAGCTGCAAATGAATCCTATTACTAGTAGGTGTAGACTCGTTTAAAGAAATGACACTTAAGCAGAAACACACCTATGAATGGAAGTTATAACTTCTAACCTGCAATATGATCATGGAATAAATTTCCATGCGGATGAGAAAGTATAATACATGGCTAATCTCATCAGAGCTAATGCTATTAATCTATAATACAACGAGATAAGATTATCCAAATTCGAACTATGAAACGTATATGCAGATAAATGTTATCCATTCTGGTCTGTGTCCGATCGGCAATTAAGGCCAGATCAACATGTCCAGTGGGTCTTGTGCAAAATCATAAGCTTTTAAAGAGAAACCGCAGGTGTTCAAATCCATTACTGTAAGCAGAAAATTCAGCAACTTGAAAAGGAGACGAGTATCTAAGAACAAATTAACTCCTTTCCCTCAGCATGATCTAGCGGCCGATCCATTGTCACAAACACTGGAAGAATGATCCCCAGCGTAGATCCATCTCCATCCATCGAAAGACAAGCAACAGATCAAGAGAAAAGGAACGAACTTTCCTCGACGAAAGCGTCACTGAAGCGCAATAAGATCACATCTTTTGTCCAACCATTTTCCCAGTCTTGAGCAGAGTTCGGGTGGAAAATAGAGAAAACGTACCAGAGTTGCCGCATCCGACCAGGAGGACGCGGTGGTGGCGGTTGAGGTAGAGATCGAGGAGAGGGGAGAGGGTGGTGTACTTCTGGTACCAGTCGAAGGGCCCCGGGTCCTGCCGGTACCTGTTGTCCCAGTACGACGGCTCCCCGTACTCGTGCGCCGGACCTCCCAACGTCATCTCCGCTTCCCTCCCTCTCTCTCCCTCTTCCCTCCCTCTCTCGTTCGGCGGAAGCGGCGCTGCCCAATGCGTACGGAAAGAAAGAAAGAACAACAATAAAAGTGCGTCGTAGAGAGAGAAAGAGCACAAAAAGGATGTATGGATAAGGGAGAAAGAGAGAGAGAGAGAGCTAAAAGTTATGAATATGGTATTACTGTTATATACGGTTAGAAAAATTATATAGCTATATTTTTAAAAAATAAATATAGATACGAAAAATAAAAAAAAAATGATTACAGGTAAAGTTAAATATAAAAATAGATATCACGATATGTATATTATATAATTAATTAAATTATTAATAAGATTTTTATATATTTATGTATTTTAAGTTATTAGGTATATATAAAATAAAAATAATATATATCAAAAATAAATTAAACATAACGATATATTAAACTTACCTTTGTAAAAAAGGATTTATATTTCATAATTAATTAATGATTAATAAAAAATCTTACACATCTTGTAACTTATTTTGCTAATTAAAGTTTGTAAAATCTTATAAATGATGAAGTAAAATCCTTATAAACTAAATAAATAAATTTTAAGAAGAGAAACATCAAGAAATTAAGAACTTATAAATGACATAGTTTTAATTTACAAAGAACTACTAAGATATTTGGTTCAAAAGTCAAAATACCTTTTCGATGACATCATGACATGTTATGGAGTGTTATAACATGAAAAATCAACATGCAAACCAAGGATGAGAGAATAAGTGTACGGTTTGATTTTAAGTTTTTAACATTAAATATTTAATATATATCTATATATATATAATGGCAAGATCAATTATGGATTGTCCTCGTTTCAATATTTTAAGGATAATTTTTAAAATCACATGCTATAAGTTTTAAAATTAAAATGAAATCAATAAATCTTAATCTACATCATCTGGATTAGATATACGTTAAAATCTATATCATTTAGAAACTCTTAATGTACATATTTATTCATATATAAATTCAACAGTTTTAAAGCAAGAATCACTAGATCTCTAAGTTATAAGTTTCAAAACCGAAATGTAATCCATGAATCTGAATATGCATCATCTTGATCTTGTACATACTAAAATCTATATTATTTAGAAACTCATAACATATAGATCTATTTATATACAAATTCAATAATTCTTTATAAGCTATACAAACTATAATAAGTACATATTAAATTCAGTACTTAGGAAATTTAAAATTGTTTATTTTTTATATACAAGTATTTAAAATAGTTTCGATCATATCTAGCAATTTAGATGTTTAATTTAATGATTAGATGTTGAGATATAAAAAGTTGTGTGTGTGTGTGTACACATAAAATGGATATTCGTAAATTATCCGTATCCATATTCACTCTTGGACGTAAATGGATATTCATATCTACTCGTAAACAAATATAGATATAGATTTTGTTAGAGATATACCATATTTGTTTGTGTCTATGAAGCATAAATCAAGTGAATCCTCCACTTAAATTGAAAGTATTTGGTGTTCATTAGTTTCATTTCATATAAGTGGTGTAAACCACTAATTTGAGATCTTATTAATTAATGAGAACTAAGCATAAATGCAGTCATGGTGTTTATTGTTTAGAGTTTATAGATCCTATTACTATCTTCACTTCGTAATGTTTAGTAGAGAAATCCTAAATTCGTCATGTTTTGATATTCACCTTTGTCGATGAGTAAAATTCAATAGTCAAATACTCTAGTATATAGTATACATCAAAGAGTATGGTTTGATTAATTTTCCCTTTGAAATGCGATGTTTAAAGTAACATATAGATTATAATAATTTGTGTTTAAAAATACGCTAAAGTATGTATTTTCCAAACATGAAAAATGTTAGAATTTATAGGCAAATATCAACACGACAATAATATGATCAAATGTAAAATGATATAAACAAAATAACAAATAATTAAATATAAAGAGAAAAAAAAAAGACATTAACTTTTGGTGAAGTAGGATGAATCTCTTAATATGAAGAAGAAAATCTACCATTATGTGCAAGTTCTTTTAGATTTTCGAATAATACTGTAGTGTTAGCAATAAATATATAAAAAAGGGAAAAAAAAGATATTTTCCTCTCTTGTTTTTTTTCAAAATACAATAATGAAAATATATTGAGGAGAAAAGATCCATTGTGAGTCAATACAATTATCACCACAAAAGAAAATAACATAATCATAGAGAATACATGTAATGATAAACTAAATGATATATTAAAAGTTATTAAAAGAAATTTTGAATGGAAACAACGTGACGATAGAATAAATAATATATTAAAAGGTATTAAAAGAAATTTTGAATTTGGTCATTAAAACTAAAATCGTTATTTTCCAACATTCACCCTGAATTCAATTTTTTCTTTAAAACATAAAATAAACAAAAAGAAAGAAAGCAAATTCTCTAAACTTTAATACTATACATTTGGTGATGTGTCTATTGGACTTGAATCTTCACTTATTACTTGTAGATTTATATCCAAAAGTAATTTTAGTAGATTACATCCTGAACTAGGTCCTTTTTACGAATTTCAATCTACGACACACATAGTACACACTACATCTTCTAATTCTCTAGGTAGCACATTACAGCCTTACGCTTGTATCAATTTTCATAAGTGCTTTTAAAAGATTGTCCTTCAATCCTGAAAGTCACTGCCTCACGACCACACTCACTATAAGTGAATCTCTAAGGGCAACTTACAATACATTACTCTACCACGTAAACTTTGATTCAATTCTATTATTGCAGCTTAAACACTGTAATCTTAGGGATATGGTTGGAGTCTCACTCCATAATTTCAGTGTTATGTCTTGTACGACAATAGAATTTTTTTGATGGATATTTCATTGCACGAGACTTTTTATAGACTTTTCGATGAAGATATAACAAAATTCTCAGATAGGTTTTTAGTTAAATGATTAGCCAAGTTTTTTTTAGATTTCATATGTTCAACTGAAATAATTCCAGTTGACAACTAATGTCTAATTGACCTATGTCTATTTAAATTTTCATTTGTCTTGGTTCTCTTAACTAAGGCAATACGAGCAATACTATCACAATGAACACAAGTTGATGACATAGGATTTGGTCCAATAGACAAGTCTAATAATAATCTTCTAAACCAAGCAACTTTTGCACCTGTTAGGTCTAATGTTATAATTTTAGTCTCAATTGTTTGTAAGGATTCTTAGCTTCACTAGAAGGGGGTGAATAGTGATTTAGCGAGTAATTATTTAATTTTAGAATTTATTTATCAATTTGCAAGATTTCAAGTAATTTGAATATAACTAAGAATGTGTCTAACGTCTCTTAAACGTTCACTAACAGCTATTGATTCGGTATGCCGAAATCAAAACGTTCACTAACGTCTCTTAATGTGCCTTCTCTTCCATGTTGTTCCCTTTGCATGTTTTAGTTTTGGTTTTGTGCATTAGCCATTGCTTCGTGATTTTTATTGAGATAGAAGTGTGGTCTGTGTGAGGTTTCCTTTGCATGTTTCCTTTGCCTTTTCTTCCATGTAGTTTGCCTTCTCTTCCATGTTGTTTCCTTTGCATGTTTTAATTTTGGTTTTGTGCATTAGCCATTACTTCGTGATTTTTATTGAGATAGAAGTGTGGCCTGTGTGATGTTTCTTGTCTTCGAGTACAAGACCTATTCATGGTTTCATAGATCGTCATTCATTCCTTTATAGCTTCATAGAAGAGGGGTGAACTTATGTGTGTTTGGCATGGCTTTAGCTTTGCATTGCTCCTGTTTTTCTTTGATTTTCCTAGTTGCATCATGAAGGTCTTATGAGGATTCCTAAAGTAGGTCTGGGGGTCCATGGCCCTTAGAGGTAAAAGGAACCCATATGAACCCATGAGAATCATAGGAGTAAAGAAGATGTTTTTGAATTATGCTTCTCATGTAAATGCATTTTTTGGCATCTAGGAGGAGTTTTCAAACAGCCTTTAGCATATTTACATGGTTACATATAGCATGGCACATCAGTTCAGTTTGCTATCTATTCTGCAATTTCTGGGTGTCACCTCAGAGGTGCACCAAACTGACACATCTCAGTGGCACATCTGAGTGGCTCATTGAATTGGAGCACCAGACAGGAGCACCATTCAGGCGCACTTACCTGTTTCAGTGCATAAACAGTAGCCTTTGGCATATCATTTTGCATGATTCCCAATTTGTTTCAACTTTGGTTTTTCTTGTGTGTTTTCCTAGATGTACTAGGATCATACCTGCATGATTCCATACTCATACATGCATAATAGCATAGGTTTCGCATGTAGCAAAGCGAGGACGTTAGCCACTCGATGTTAGTAGGTCAATGACCATGTCGGTGTAATATCTTCGCGCCGATGCTTGGTCCATAACTTGAGTAGCATTACAGAGCATTAAGATACCTTACAGTCCCTCTACCCATATTTAGCATAAGGCACAACATGCACATAGCATATCATTGCATATCGCCCTTGGGCGTATAGAAACAGGCTATAAAGCTAACATAGCCAAATAAGTGAGCGAAAAACCATGAAAGACCGACTTATCAAGCCCACGGGGGTGCCTAATATCTTCCCCATGTGTAACAGGAATCCTTACCCAACTTTCTGGTTCGTAATGACCATTTCCATTGGCACGAATCATGCACATTTGCATTATTTTCGTTGTTTTAAGTAGATTAGGTGGCGGCTCCTGCATTTTATTGTTCTTTATCGCTTTTTGTCGTGACTTTGCTAGCCCTCGTGCATTCGGTCTTTCGCGCCACGCACGACGCTGTCGTCGGCATGGTTACAGGTTACTTTTGCCTTTGTCAGAACCTTTGGGGCCTCTACCATGATTTTTCTCCCGTGTCTCAATAACAAGCACATTGGGTTATGAGGAGGAAGTTTTTGCAATCCTTTTAGTCTCTTCATTCATCACCTTGGTTTTGACATAATTCCAAGTGACAATACCATCAGGGATTGTGTTGCAGAGTGTTACCTTGAATGCCTCCCATGTATCTGGCAAAGAATCAAGAAGTAATAAGGCTCTAACTTCATTATCAAATGTGATGTCCATTGAAGACAATTGATTTATAATTCCTAGGAATGTATTTACATGTCTCTCATAGGGGTACTGTCTCAATATCTCAAATGCATCATTTGTCTGATCAAAAACATTTTGTTGGTGCCTTCCTTTCAAGCATACAACTCTTCAAGTTTCTGTCATAAGGTATCTGCATTTGTTTCATCACTGATATGATTTAATACATTGTCATCCACTCACTGTCGAATAAAACCATAGGCCTAGTGATGAAGCATTCTCTATTCATCCTCAAATTATCTTCCGACTTCTCTAAATTGAACACTGACTTGTAGTATTTTTTAACATACAAAAGATCTTTCATCTTTCCTTTTCAATCTTGATAATTCATGCCATTAAGTGAAATCATTTTGCTTGTGTTTGCTTCCATCTCCATCATAAGAAATCCACTTTGAAAACAATTAAGTCAATCAGACTAACACATATCGATCGAACCTGGCTTTGATATCACTTATTGGGGATAAAATCAATCTTCCCAAAACTTCTCAATGGTGAAAACAATGCGAAAATCTAAATCAAAAGACAATCACAAACCACAAGTACAAGAACACCGAATTTTACATGGAAAATCTCCCCGGTGTGAGGAGCAAAAACCACAGGACCTTATGGTCTACCTACAAATATTCCACTATGAACAAAATGAGCACAAATGGGTCTTCTTTAATGTTCAACTAGAAGAATCACAACATGCATCAACATTCATCTCAAGGCATAATCACTAATCAAATGAAACAAGAGAGAAAACTAATTACCAATCTCGACTGTCATTGTTCTAAGAAATCTACCACCACTACATTCCTCTAAAAATCACAAAACTCGATAGCAATAAAGCTTCACAAGTCCTTAATATCTCGACAAAATTTCGGCCCAAAAAAAATGTCATTTTGCCCCTTAATTGATCCTTTACCAAGACTACACGTGGTCAGAACTGCAACAAGATGACCCTCTAAAACCTCATTCAAAATTGGTTCTACTCTATTCAGATTCTCGATCCAACCAGCCAGATTAAAGAGTACCAAGTCATGAACGATTCGATGAAATTTCTGCTCGATTTGACCACAAATAACTCTCCAATCGTATGCCTCATCAAGGTAGTGCAACAACCACCGCCAAGAAGAAAAACAACCATCTTTTCTTCTCCTGTTCTATTGTATTCCTTAATCTGAAAGAGAGTTTAAATATGGACATTTTGCAACAATAACCTTGTAGAAAAATCTTTTGTGGGGCCATCCTCCATGTAGACGGAAACTCAACAAAAACAACACAAATGATACTAATATCAGGATTAAGTCCTACTTAGATATACACATTAAAAGAAGTACAAATTTGTGGTAAGGATGTAACTATAATTGACAATACAAGTATAGCTAAACAAATATAAACCAATGACAAATATAAAAGCTAAACTATATGTAGTTTGATCAGCAAATATTAAATATATTGTTGGAAAACATGAGATCCAAGTCATACAAAGTTTAAAAAAAGGTAATATTTTATTACTTTATTTTATTATGTATGGAAATAAATCAAATTCGTCTTCTTTTTATTATATGTTATTGCTATAATCATTTGATATTTGAAATGTACATAGATATCATAAGAATTAATTTTTTTTTTTCAAGATTGTTAGAATTTTTAGACAAATATTAATAGAACAATAATATGATCAAATGTAAAATGATATAAACAAAATAACGAATAATTAAACACAAAAAGAAGAAATAAGAAATATCTTAACTTTTGCTGAAACGAGATGGACTCCTTAATTTAAAGAAAAAAATCTATCCTCATGCACAAAAATTTTCCAGTTTCTCTCTAAGGATACAACGCCAAGAACTTCAAAAGTGCAAGTTTTTTTAGATCATCGAATCGTACTGTAGTATTATAGCTAGAGATAAAAAAAAGGAAGGAAAAAGAAGAAGCAAAAGAGATTTTTCTCTCTTGTTTTTTTTTCAAAACACAATAATGAAAATATGTAGAGGAGAGAAAATCCATTGTGAGTCAATATAGTTCCTACCACAAAAGGAAACAACATAATCATAATAATTAAACACAAAAAAAAGAAAAAGAAAGATCTTAACTTTTGCCAAAACGAAATGGATCCCTTAATTTAAAAAAAAAAAATCTATCCTCATGCACAAAGATTCTCCTGTTCCCCTCCAAGGATACGATGCCAAGATCTCCAAAGGTATAAGTTTTTTTAGATCATCGAATTGTACTGTAGTGTTATAGTTAGAGATAAAAAAGAAAGAAAGAAGAATGAGCAAAAAAGATATTTCTTTCTTGTTTTTTTTTTTCATATAGAGAAGAGAAAATCTACTGTGGGTCGATACAATTCCTATCACAAAAGGAAACAACATAATCATAGAGAATATATAGAGTAAATGATATATTAAAAGATATTATTTATTTATTTATTTGAATGGAAACAGCGTAATAAATGATATATTAAAAGAATAAAAGATATTAAAAGGAATTTTAAATTTGATCATTAAAACTAAAATCGTTTTTTTTTTTCGACAAAAAATACCATTGAAATTTGAACCTATAGAAATCCTAAACCAAAAGTATCTGAAATATTTTATTTTTTCACACGCAGGTGTGCTAACCATGCAGATCAACTTCAACATGTATTATTAGTTATCGCTAAAATAAAAAAGGACATAAAATGAAAATTGAGATCTCAACCCACGAGAGACCAGAATTCGTCCAGACATAAAACAGTCAATCATGTGGCAAACACGTGCTTTATTCTTCGTTTGAGTCACAAATACGGGTCAAACACGTGTTTGAACAAAGGATGAATAAACTTTAATAACTAGAGAGGTCCAATCGAATGGATCTCAACCGTCGGATGATTCATGGATGGTTGGATCCATTTTCAATATCCAACCTTCTTGCTTGTATCCAATGGGTAAGGTAAAGAATTGTTTGCTTTTTTTTTTGAGAACCTCTGGTCACTTTTCCACAGTGGCAGCAGCCAACTACCAACACAGAGCGAAGTCATTACCTAACATCGTCGTCGTCGTTGTTGTAGTTGTAGTTGTGGCTGTGGTTGTTTTTGTTCGTCACACCTAACCATCGTATCATCATCCCATCCTTCATTCCTTCTTACTCCCATCTCCCCCTCCCTCGTAGTCCCCGCCCCCTTCATATCCCCACCACCTTATACCCATTCCCGAAATCAGAAATCAGCAATCAGCAGTAATGGCGAGGAAGAAGATCCGAGAGTACGACTCCAAGCGCCTCCTCAGAGAGCACCTGAAGCGTCTCGCCGGGATGGACCTCCAGATCTGCTCCGCCCAGGTGCGAGAGCTTTCCTCCTTTTGATGGATTCTCGTCGTCTCTCTTTGTTGGGTCCATTTTTCTGTTCGATTTCCGATTTGGGTGGGTGATGATGGTTGGTTTGCTGTAGGTCACGGAAGAGACGGACTTCACTCAAATTTTGGAAAGCCAGCCGTGGCTTTCGACCACCAAGCTGGTTGTTAAGCCGGATATGTTGTTCGGGAAGCGTGGGAAGAGTGGATTGGTGGCTCTCAACCTGGATCTGGCTCAGGTTGCTCAGTTCGTCAAGCAGCGCCTTGGCGTAGAGGTTGGTGATTGCAAGAAATGGGAGAGATCTCTTGTTACGTTTGGTTTTAGCTGTGTCAATTGAATTTCATGTTTACAAGTTTGCATCTCAGCGTCGTATATATGTTTAGTTTGAGGTGGTTGATTACGTCAGAGAAAGATCTCTCATTTCTTTGTTTTGGATGCTGCTGATTGAAGATTAAGTTTTTGATTTTGCAAATCTTTGTGTTGTATATGATCAGGTTGAGATGGGAGGGTGCAAAGCTCCTATTACCACATTTATCGTGGAGCCTTTTGTCCCACATGAGCAGGAGTATTACCTGTCAATTGTCTCTGAGAGGCTTGGCTGTACGCTGAGCTTTTCGGAGTGTGGTGGTATTGAAATTGAAGAGAACTGGGATAAGGTGTGCCTCATGACGGATCACCATCCTCACTGTGAATCAGGTCTTGTTGCTTTAATCACGGAAATTTGATGGTTTTGGATATTCTGGTGATTATGCAGGTCAAGACAGTGTTTCTTCCCACAGAGAAAGCCATGACATCTGAGGCATGTGCTCCATTGATTGCAACCCTTCCTCTGGAGGTAAACTCTGCCTATTCTCATGGCTGTGTCATATTTATCCATACACTGAATGCAAAGTGCTAAACATGAATTACCAATAGTCAAGTCTCATAGTTCTGGCAAACTTTTTTGCATTCAATAGATAAGGATTGGGTTTGCTTGGTGATATTATTTACTTTGATAAATAACAGCAGTTACAATAATTTTCCTGAAATTAAGAAAATAATTTTCTTTCGAGAAGGAAGATTAAGAAAATATTTAGAAGTTAAAAGTTTTTGTCATATGAATAAGTGCACCAAGGAAGGGTGATCTGTTAATTCTGAAGGGTCTAATAGGCACTGGGCAATAAAAAGACTGTTTGGTGCAAAGTCATACAAGAGGGTTTAGTGTGGGAGAATATAATAAAGCAAATGACGACATAGATATCATATAACCAAGCTTACACAATGGTATACTACATTGTTATAGTTATGTAGTTAAAATTATAACAGTTTGAAGATCATCTCTGTTCTCAATGTTTGACAGGTCCGAGGGAAAATTGGGGACTTCATAAAGGGTGTCTTCTCTGTTTTCCAAGGCAAGTATAAATTTTCATATTATAATGATCATGTGTTTAGAAGTTTCTATTAATTCTCTTTTAAGAATTTAGTATTGATTTATCAGCTGGCACCCTGATCATAAAGGTGTGTTTGCACTACTTGTACATCTAAGCCAGGGCAAGAAGCATGTTTATGACCTTGGAAATTTCAATGCCTTTTAAAAAGTGATTCATGAGAAAGAACATGACAATCTCATATGATAATTATTTGATACAAGGAATATGGTGTTGCGACTGGTCCTTTATTCATCAAAATCCCTCCTTTCAAAAGGATATATATATATTTTTCATATCTCATACATTATTCCAGTAACGACTTAGGCCTAATTGACCTATAATAACAATTGATCGTAGTCTTTATTTAGCTCCACCTACTTCTAATTCTAAGCAACGTTGGATTAAATCTTAAGGTGTTACAGTTCCTTTTTGAGTTGCCAAGAATAAGTCAAGATTTTCCATTCAAGCCTACACCACCACTTTCACTGCGAAGTATTGTTTGGTGCAAAAATACTTTCTGATTATAACTTTAATACTCACTCCTATGACAGATTTGGACTTCTCTTTCCTTGAGATGAACCCATTTACACTAGTGAATGGGGAGCCATACCCATTGGACATGCGTGGAGAATTGGATGATACAGCTGCCTTCAAAAACTTCAAGAAGTATTATTCTTAACGTCATTAACTTTTTGAAAGATGAGAAGACATGCACTTTGATATAAAAGTTCTGGTTAATTTGCAGGTGGGGTAACATAGAATTTCCACTTCCTTTTGGTCGAGTACTGAGCCCCACTGAAAGCTTTATTCATGGGCTAGATGAAAAGGTACTACCATATTCTGGTTCCTTTTTATTTATTTAAAAGTAAGACACCCATTGATATTTGAATTCGCAATCCTCCAATTGGACTAATAGTCATGTACCAAATGAGTTATGTTTTGTTCGGTACTATATTTTGGTTCATGCTTGAATAGCTTGATGTATTGAGTTTTATCTGCAGTTACTTCTTGATTTGCTGTTAACTGGCCAGTCCTCGTGCCCTGTGATGCATCATTTTTTAATAAAGATGCTGAATCTCATTCCCATCTCCTTTTAACAATCTTATTTTTTAGCATCTACTGATTTTTATTAAATCCACACAAGTTTTCTGCTTTCTATGAACATTTTTGTTTCGTTCTGCTTCATATCAGAATTACATATATGAGCTAGTGTGGGCCAGGAATTTAAACCACAAATTATATAATCAAAAGGACACTGGATCACATCATTGCAGGAAGTAAAACATCGAAAGTTTAAAATTGTTCATGACTTAATTTTTTTTTTTTGGGAAGGACATTTTGCACTGAGAGGGAAAAGCACTTAAAAATTGGTCTGCTGTTCTCTTATTAGAAAGTCTTGGGCAACTAAGTTTGTACAGACAGTATTGCAGTCGAAATTGTATTCAGTCTTCGCATGGGTGATTGGGTGAACATTTAAATTTTCTAAAGGTCTAAACATTTCAAAAATCAGTAGTATACATTCTTGACAGAAATGAACCTATTTGGTAATAATGGTGAATCTGAAGACTAGATAGGAAGGGTAAGGAAACATCATGGTCATAAGCTGAAAGAGACGTCACACAGATTTAAGAAATCCTGTGTAGACACAGAAACTCTTCTTTAGCATTTCCTAATCTTACATGTTATTGAAAACTGAGGTAGCTTTCAAGACAGGAGACTAATGTTGTAGATGTGAAGGAGGCTAATGCTGTAAGAGCTATTTATATTTATTGTTACGTCAGGCTGTTTAAAATAGTAGATGCTGATAAAAGTGTGTCAAGATGAATTGTTTATATCCTGTGACTGTAATTGTATCTATTTTCAGGCTATCCACGTCTCCAAGTTGCAAGTCTCAGTTGTCCAATAACTATAGTTGGAATTGTATTTTCTTTTGGTGTAATTAGCATGGATAAAAATATTTCCATCTTCCTAGATTTGCTATTACGTATAACTTTTTTATACAAACATTGTCTTAAGTCTTAACCAATTGTCAATTCGTTTTTTTATGAACAGTACTTATTGTCAAAATCTCACTGTAAAAAAAAACTCTTTATCATCAAAATGAAGTTGAGAGCTAAACTTTCAGTTTAAGTAAAAAAAAACTTTGTCATTATGTATATTGAAATGACAGAAGATGCTTGTGAGAAGCTTGGATCTTTTCACCTTATGAGAATTTGCGAAGAGTGTTCACTACTGTGCAACATTTAACTGTTTAGATTTTAGAGAAATGAAGTCCATGTTGACACGCTAAACTGTACTAATAGTGCTCTAGCTATCCTTTGGCTCCTACAAGCCACCTGTGATTTAATAACTGCATTTGCTGCTGCATTTTTCATTATGTGAAAACTTGAGTGAATCCCTGAGTTTTTTCTAATTATCAAACTACTTCTCAGACAAGTGCTTCTCTGAAGTTCACTGTTCTGAATCCCAAAGGAAGAATCTGGACCATGGTTGCTGGTGGTGGTGCCAGTGTCATATATGCTGATACAGTAAGTTTAAACCTCCCTTGATTTTCAATGCTCAAAGTCCCTTCCATCTGTTAGTTTTCCATCTTCTTGTTCCTCTAACAATCATTTCTCCCGGAAAACCTTTATTTCTTTTCTAAAATCTAAGATAATCTCTAAACACCCTGGAGAATAAATATCTGCTTGCAAATTGGTTTGTATCAGGTTGGGGATCTGGGTTATGCATCTGAGCTTGGAAATTATGCAGAGTACAGTGGTGCTCCAAACGAGGATGAAGTCTTGCAATATGCCAGAGTAGTTATTGATGTGAGACTATCTTTCTTGTCTTTCTCAACTCCTTTTCCATTCAGAATGAAATGTAAACATCTTTGCTTTCATTGTTATATTGCAGTGTGCCACTGCTGCTCCTGATGGCAAAAAGCGAGCACTTCTTATTGGAGGCGGCATAGCTAACTTCACTGATGTTGCTGCCACTTTCAATGGCATCATCCGTGCCCTAAGGGAGAAGGTCAGATTGAACTGCAAGACTATCCTGATTCTCAGATACTATCATTTTTCTCCTAATTATATTTTTTGGCAATCTCAGGAATCTAAGCTAAAAGCATCTAGGATGCACATATATGTACGAAGAGGTGGTCCAAACTACCAGACAGGTTTGGCAAAAATGCGAGCTCTTGGAGAGGAGCTTGGTGTTTCCCTTGAGGTAACAGACCAACAACCTGTTGTTCAAATCACTTATCATTCTTCTATTTAGTTACATGAACCCAAATTACAATATCTTATTAATATATTTGACATGTCAATCAATTTGTCCTACGTTCTCAGCTTATTTGGTGCTTTTCAGATGTTCAGTGTAAAACCTATTTGCTTCACTGTTACCGCATTGTAACCTGATAGTCCTTGGTTTATTTGTAGGTTTACGGACCCGAGGCCACCATGACTGGAATCTGCAAGCAAGCAATTGATTGTGTCATGTCTGCAGCGTAGACCAACTTGCCATTTATTACTATATTGTAACATTTTCATATTTGTCAAGGAAAGCAGAATTGAACTTTCTGTATTAATCTTTCCTGAATGTTGCCCCTTAAGTGAGATCTGGGCAACAGGACAAGGCATTGGTTTTGGTGTCAGAGTTATTGAGAATATTTACCAGGAAAATAAAAAGAGATTTTGAATTTATTTTTTATTGGAAAAGGGTAAATGAGTGAATAAAAAGTGATGGAGGTTTTGATATCTTAATTCGACAAGGAACTTTTTGTTATCTTTTTTGGAGTCGTGTGTTTTCTCAAGAGTTATAAAGAAGCTAACTCCAATTTCCCTGTCATTCATCATTTGTCAAATTCGACATGGAGGTTTCTTTTGTTTCTTTTGATAAAACATTATTGTCATCTTTAGTTGGTTGTAATATTGGTAAGAACATTGTCTAATTTTGTTTTCATACTTTTGTCTCCTGGTCCACGTCGAAGACTAATATCTAATACTAAATACTTACCTTTGCCAAAAAAAAAATCATCGCCCATGCATCATGAGAAAAATTAGAAAGAAGACATGAATTCTCTCTTTGATTCTAGGAATAGCATTTTAAATAACTTTAAAATAAAAATTATTATTGTATTTAATTATGTAAAAATTAAAATAAATTTAGAATAGTAATTTTTATTCTGATTTAACTTTTTCAGAATAAT
The DNA here is from genome assembly GCA_024699735.1 of Posidonia australis. Lineage (NCBI taxonomy): Eukaryota > Viridiplantae > Streptophyta > Magnoliopsida > Alismatales > Posidoniaceae > Posidonia > Posidonia australis. The sequence goes on from JAMKQA010029506.1 coordinate 25,627, forward strand.
TATTCTGTAGAAATGATGAAATAAAATTATTCTACTAAGTTATTTTAATATATATATATATAATATATATTTTTTCTTTAAAATTTAATACATATGTAATATAATGTATATATACTTTAAATTAGATATATAGCTTGATAATCAAGTTGATTATTATTAATCTATATATTTTTCACTTATTTCAACATTTATTCAGATACTTATTCTACTTTTCACCCTAATCAAAATATTTCCTACTACACATTTATTCACTCTTAAAAGAAAATTAGTTCCAAATTGAATAACAATACTATCCTAATACTAACATTACTTTTCACTTATTTCTACTTTTTTTATTCTACATCCAAAGAAAAGCTAAAATTTTGCCTACAACATGTAGTAGACTACATAAAAGAAAAAGAAACGTGACTAATATGGCTTGTAATAATAAAGATAAACAACACCAATTACCATTCGGCAATGAATGATCATTGATGGGTTGAACCCCTACAAAAATCCAATTGGGATACTCTTATATTCTCCGTAGTTGGAGAGAGTCTAATTTTGTAGACCTTGACTATTGATTGTTTTATATACGGTTAGATTTAATATAACTATCTTTTAGATCTTAATAAAATTGTAAACAATTAAAAATCTCACCATCTATTGTATATTACTGACTTGATTTGAGAAATGGACCTCTCCAATTGTAATGAATTGGAGAGATTCTCGATCAACAAAAACCAACTACACCATCCCTAAACAAAGCAAACCATAATCAATTTTAAGATCCAACATATCTCATAAAATCGAAAGCCGTGGATCTTCTTGTACAAATGATCACTGAATGCCCATATACTAGTCATTTTGTTAGTAATAAATATAGTTGACCTCTCTAATGTAAATCAGGTTGGTACAACCTTATCTATAACTTTATCCTTCAAATTTAGAATAGTGTAGATTTAAGACATTTCCTTATTTCCAACTTGAAGCATTTTAATTTTAAGTTTCCTATTTATTGAAAAAATCTTGTTGGACATGGATGCTTTTGCTTTTGTGGTACCATTGAAAATGCGAATTCTTAGTGTACTCCTTCACAGAGGAACAACTTTTCATCTCTTCATATAAATTTAACTACTTGCTAAAAATTGACAAGAGAGAGAGTTCCTCTCTATGTCATATATCTTTCTTCATGACATCATATATTTTCACGATCAACTTTTTGTGAGTTTCAACAAAGATTCTATCCTAACGTTGTCAATACGTGAACACCTAACTTGTCGTGCTCTCTGTGTGCGCCTCTGGGAAGCCCTAATGGGCCACCGCCATGGTGGCTCTACACGCTCTACTCGACGCCTTCTCCGTCGCGTCAACAGTTTTGACTGGCTAGCCTTTAAGGATCGACTTTTGGAGGAGGAGAGCGAGTGCCTTTTTTCCTGGCTCAGCTCCTCACCGATCAGCTTCTCGCTGACACCGCTTCCCTAAGGGGGAGAAAGCCCGTAGGTACGCACCTCTGTTCTACCTTCGCTGTCCCCCTGCCTCCTTTTCCCGACTGGATCCCTAGCTGGTCACTGAATAACTTTTCCCTCGAGGGGCGTTTCTTCTCTTCCTGGCAACTCCGTGGAAAGCTATGTCTTTCCTGGCGATCAGAGGAGGTAGCTGGCTTTGAATTTTGGTTGATCTTGCATATTAATCTTGTGGTTGGACCAAAGGCTTTGTTTCCTTTTGCGTTTAGCAATCTTTCGCTCTGTATTTTGAGCCTTGATGTTTCTACTGTCATGCGTATGAATGTTTTTAAATTTACTGTTCGGAGTTACTCCGATTCCAATGTGCCTGAGTGCTTTTCTCTGTCCTATAGTGGAAATGGTTATTTTCTTTGCGGCCACTCGACCCTCGAGGTTGACAGCCCCTGTGATTCGGAGGACTGGTTTTCTTCTCCCTTAGATGCAGTTTTTGCCCCATTTCTTCCCCTAGGGCTAGCCCTCCGCCAATCAGCTCTCGGCGGCATGCCGGAGATGACACACTCCATGCCTCTGAATGGCTCTGTACTCGAGATAGTACTCCTATGACGGCGTTGTCGTCTGACGCCTCGGTTTTGGCGTGGAATTTTTCCAACTTCTTCCCTCCTAACCTTTCCTTAATTAACTCTTTTAATTACTCTAAGAGGAATTTAGAGGATAACCGGCCTTTTTGTGGGGCTAATGAGGTTATTACCCGCTGTTCACATTCTTTGGCTGCGTTGGCACCCATTTTGAACCACGTGGTTTTACCTTCATCTCTGTCTAACGCATTAACTCACGATACAGTGTGTGTCAATAACCCTTTGCCTTCTCTCTTGGACACTGCCCGAGGCTCTGACTCTAGGATTTCACCTGCAATGGAGATATGTTCTCTAACACACCAGCCTTCTACAACACGTAACTTACAATTCGTCTCCTCCTCTTCCCACCACCGTGGTTCCCGCTTCTCTCCCTTTGCCTCTGTTGGCATTACTAGCCTTATCTTGATTTTGATGATAACAAAAGACTAATGTACTTTATGAGAATATTTCATAATTCATATTTGCAAGGAAGATCATTGAAAGACTCAGAAGATTCAAGCATAAAAAGAATGATATTTGAAAAAGAAAAAGATCCATATGCTACCAAAAAGAATTCAAGATGAAGGAAAAGGAGAAGAAAAATTAAATAATATTTGTAATTATTTTGATGTACTTTTCTATTTATGCGTGTACCTAGGAACTTGTATTAATCTCCCAAATATCCACATAAAGCCATAGGAAAATTTCCTTAACCTCAAAACCAACCATTCATTGAAAAACATTCATTATAGGACTAAGAACATTTTCGACATACCGAATTTCCTCAGTATACCGAAATATATGCAGATTAGAAAAATCAGAGGTTTTCGGCATACCGAATTATTTTCGGTATACCGAAATGCTCTACCGTTGCACATTTCGGTCAACCGTTTTGATTTCGGCATATCGAACCAGTAGCCATTGCTAAATGTTAGAGAGACGTTAGACACATTCTTATACCCATGTTTTCTTATAAATAGGCCCCCATTCTTCACTTATGGTGCACCATATACTTTCTACTCACATAGAACTTCAAGCTACTCAAGTTTCCAAACATTCCACTCCTATCTCGTTAGAAAAACTCCCAAGGCAAGAGTGCTCCATTTTTATCCATCCACTTAGCCAAATTGATTTTGGGAGATTGTAGAAAAAGAGTTGTAAAATCCAAGTGTAAAGGTTATTCTCTGGATTGAGAGAAGGAAGCTGCGTTTTCTTGCGAAGTTTGGCGAGGATTCATCAAGAGTGTACGGTACGATCTTGGCCCGGAACAAGATCAGGTTAATGAAATTCTCGAGGGGTTCTCGATAAGTGGACTAAGCAGGGGAGGCTGAACTACTATAAATTTACTTATGCATATTCATTGTCTCTCGTCCCCTTTCTTTGTATGCTTTAACATAATATCAATTTCCTAGTTATATTCAAATTACTTGAAATATTGTAAATTGATTAAACAAACTCTAAAATTTGTTGATTATTCACTAAATCACTATTCACCTCCCCTCTAGTGAAGCCTAAAGATCCTTACAATTAGTATCAGAGCAAGGTTAATCTAGGATAAAGATTTAACCATCTTCTAGATATAGTTTCTAGTTCTTTTAACAAAAATATTGTAGAGAGCCAAAGTATTAGTAGACCATCATTTTTTGATAGAAATAATTATAATTATTGGAAGTGTAGGATGAACATCTATCCTAAATCCAATAATCTTGATTTATGTGACATTGTTATAAATAGATATACACCTAGTAAAAAGAATTATAAAGATTGGAATGATAAAGAAAAGAAATTAGCTACGTTGGATGCAAAGGGGTTACATACCTTGTTTTGTGCTATTAGTCAAGATCAATTCAATTGCATTTCTAATTGTAGCACTTCTCATGAAGCTTGGCATGTTTTAGAAGTTACTCATGAAGGAATAAATCAAGTAAAAGAAACAAAAATAAATATACTTGTACATAAAATTGAAATGTTTAAAATGCAACCAAATGAATCCATTGGTAACATGTTTACTAGATTTTCTGAAATTACGAATAGTTTGCAATCCCTTGTAAAATATTATTCTCAAAGTAATCTAGTAAGAAAAATCCTTAGAAAACCACCACTATTGAAGAAGCTAAAGATTTATCAACATATCTCTTAGAAGAACTCATAGGAAATCTCACATCCTATGAAGTACAAATGATTGAGAAAGAAATAGAAAAAGTGTCAGAAAAAAGGCATGTTGTATTTGATGCCTCTATCGAATCGGATGATTCAGATAAGGAAGATCTTGCTCTTATAACTCATAAGTTCAAAATTTTTTTAAAGAAAAATGAAACTCAAAAGAAGAATAAAAACAATAAACGTAAAATTAAGAAAAAGAAAGCCTTCCAAGCCACTTGGGATGATAGTGACTATTCTACTGATGAAGATTCTTATAGTGAATTAGCTCACTCATGTTTTATGGCTATGTCTAGTGACATTTCATCTTTAGATAATATTGAAGATTTTTCTATAGATGAATTACTTGTTGCATTCAATGAACTTTATACAAAACATAAATCCTTGAATGCTAAATACAAAAACTTAAATAAAAGTTTCATTGATGAAAAGCTTGAAAAGGAAATGATTTCAAATGAAAATGATGAATTAAGAAATAAGAATAAAACTCTTGAGAAAGAAAATGATGTC
>JAMKQA010029507.1:0-28540 GCA_024699735.1 Posidonia australis
TGCCACCTAGTCTTTTAATGGAAAGACGAGGAAAACCTAAGGAAATCAAGGCGAAGAAAACATATGTATGCTCCATGCCTAATGGATGTAGTGCACAAATCAATGTAGGCCAAAGAAAGCGCAAGGATTCTTGTTATGCATGGAGAAGGAGTTAGGCACCCCCATGCGCCCGAAGAACTTGGTCTTTCTAGGTTTCTTGCTTGCTAATGGTCTGTTGTGTGTACGCTTGTCTAATCTGAATGCACATGCCTAAGATGAATGTGAAAACATGCCAAATCAAAGAGAATTAATGAATAAAAAGGAAGAATGATAATCCAAGGGACAATGTAGGAATTGAAAATGCCACTTTACTATACGCCCTTGGGCGATGAGGAAAATTGTGAAAATGAGAATACTTGGAAAGTGTCACGCAAATCAATAGAAACTTGAAGAAATCTGAGATGCAAGGAAGAAGGCATGAGGATACATGCAAGAAAAATAGGGGAGCAAAATGTAAAAAAAGAAAGCATGTGTTAAAAATGTAAATTCCAGGGGCCTCTGTGCAAAATTCACATGTCCTAAATAAATACTGAGATTCTATGGCTAAATCACCAAAAATGTTTAAGAAAACACTTTTTATGTAATTTGGAAGAAATTAGGGTCTAAATGTGCAAAACTGTGCATTTTTGGTCAAAATTAGGATTCCTAGGGTCCAATATGCAATTTTGTTAGTAAAACATGTGCTTAATGCAATTCTGAAGAAATTCAGGGTTAAATGCGTAAGATAATGGACTTATGTTTGAAAACATGAAACTTTAGGGACTGTTCTGTAAATTTACCCTAGAAAACATGCATTCAGTGTGAATTCAGTAAAGTTCAGGGTTTAAAATACAATTCTAAACACATTTTGAGTAAAAATTTAAATCTCTTGGGTTTAATTTGCAATTGTGCCAGAAAATCATGCATTCAGAACAATTTCAATGAAATCCAGGGTTTTTGTGCAAAATTTGGATTTAAAGTGAATGAAAACTAAATTAGAGGGTTTTCTATCAAATATTAAAGCCTAGAAAACATTAATAAAAATATTCAAGGGTCACACTGTAATTCTTCAAAACAAATCATTATTAAAATGATTTAAAATCTTATGCAGGGGCTTTAATGTCAGAAAATGAGGACCAAACTGCAATAAAAGAAAGGGCACAAAGTTTTCTAAAAAAACTTTATTATTTTACTATTTTTTAAAAGAAGAGAGCGATGGCTGCCGGCGACGGAACTCCGTCGTCAACGGCCGCTGGCGACGGAACTCTGCCATCGACGGCCATCTAGAATGTCTTTCCAGGCCATCCCGATGCTTGATCTGGCATCCAAGCTCATTAGGAGCAAGAAGGAGAGAAGTGGAAAACATTTGGTGGCTTGGATGGGGCATCAGACGGTCGGAGATGGCTGCCCACCTCCCTTGCCGTCGACACCGCTCCAGTGACGACATCAGAGAAGAAGACGTCTCTGGAGGCAGTGGCGTGGCATCTCTAGGCTCCATGAGGGTTGAGGGCGCGAAGAGGAAGATTTTCCTCCATCCAAAGGCAAGAATCGCGTCGTCATCTTCCTCTCGATCAAGCTCCAGTTGTGCTCCGGCAAAGGCGACTAGAAGGGAGGATCGTGGCTTGATTCAAGGCTCTGATGCTTCCAGTGTGTTGGGGGAAAGCAGAGGATCATGTCCCGGGAGTCGGAGAAGCGCTGGGAGGGGTGGAATGTCTGGCCATGGTTTACTGTATCCTTTCTTCCCCAGAAACGGCGACCGTGCTTCCAGTGAGCTTCTCTTGGAGGCTTCTAGAGGGAACATCACGCCATCCAAAGGGGTGGTGAAGCAAGAGGAAGACTATCCTAACCAGATGGAGCATGCTAGGGCATGAATTGTTCACTGGATTCATGCCCCCACCTCCCTCGCCAGAAAATCACGTCTGGTGACCCAAGAAACGCTGATTCCGACCAAAGCAACCATCCGGCTCTATTGGAATCGATTAGGGAAGGTAGAGGAGAACCTAGTGAGCTGAAATTAAGAGAAATTGAGCTCATGCCAGTGCTTACCTAAGCTGCCAGTGATGGAGGTTGCCAGAGCTCGCCGGAGCTCCTCGGAGATGGCCTGAACTTTGAATTCTTCTCCTCTTTGAGCTTCCTCTCTGATCTGAGACTTCTCTGGTGGTTCTAGTTGAGAGAAAACTCCTTGGTTGCTCTCCTCTCAAATTTTCCAAGTTTTTTCTCTCATTTTCTTCCCCCTTTTTTCCTTGCAATTGGGGGGTGGGGGGGTATTTATAGGCTTGCAATGGCTAGGTAGGTTGTTATAGGTTGCTATGGTTAGTTAGAGGTTATTATGGTGGAGTGGGAAGTAGTTAGGGTTGTTAAGTTGGAGTGGGAAGTAGTTAGGGTTGTTAAGTTGGAGTGGGAAGTAGTTAAGCTTGTTATAGTGGAGTGGGAAGTGATTATGTTGTTATGGTGGAGTGGGAAGTAGTTAGGGTTGTTATAGTGGAGTGAGAAGTTGTTATAGTTTGTTAGGGTTTTGGATTAGGGTATAGGGTTTGATTTACGGTTTAAGTTAGGGTTTTGAATTAGATTTAGAATTTTGAATTAGGTTTAGGATTTTGGGTTGAGTTTAGGGTTTGGATCAGGTTCTGAATTAGGTTTAGGGTTTTGAATTATGTTTTTTAGGGTTTTGAATTAATTCTAGGGTTTTGGATTAGGTTTTGGATTTTGAATTTGATTTAGGTTAGTTTTAGGGCTTTGAGTTAGTTTTAGGGTTTTGTACTAGGGTTTAGGACTAGGGTTTAGGTTTAGAGTCCCATTGCAAGCCTGTGGAATGTCTACAAATGCCCCTCCCTGAGCAAGGTTGAAGGACGAATGGAACAGAGACCGATGCTCAGGATTGACAATGACACCTCACCCCCTCTTACAAGGAAAAAAGAACAAGAGGAGGAGACCGCTGCTTCCTGAACACTCACTGAAAATCAAAAAGCACAAAGTTAATGGTCTCATGGACTGAATAGTTTGGGTTATTAGCCTGCTCCTGACAATGTAACAGTTGTTAACTGGGTATTTCAGGCTACCAACCCAAGAGAAAGGGGGCACAACAGGATACCGGACCTACTGACCAACAGGATAGACTCTTGATGGGTGTCAATCGGGTAGTCCAGGGTACCCATCCACAAAAGGAGGTTGGTGTAATCCATCTGGAGCATGACCAAAGGGGGCACCATCGATACCAAACTCTCTGAGCAAGAATCGAATGGGGCATGGTAGGTTTTGGACCTACCGACCAATAGATGGTAAGTCTCGGACTTATCGACCAAAGGGAATACGACAAGTTTCAGACTTACCGATCGGAAGGGAAAATGGCAAGTTTAGGACTTACCAACTAAGAAATGGCAATTTTAGGACTTACCGACTAAGTAGGGAATGTGGCAAGTTTCGGACTTATCGACTGGAAGGGAATATGGCAAGTTTAGGACTTACCGACCAAGAAGGGAATATGGCAAGTTTTGGACTTACCGATCAACAGATGGCAAGTTTCGATCTCACTGATCGAGAGGTGAATATGGCAAGTTTAGGACATACCGACCAAGAAGGGAACATGGCAAGTTTCAAACTTACTGACCAGAGGGAATATGACAAGTTTTGGACTTATCGATCGGAGGGAATATGGCAAGTTTCGAACTTACCGACTGGAAGGAATATGGCACATTTTGGACTTACCGACCAAGAAGGAAATATGCCAAGTTTCAGACTTAGCTACTGGAGGAAGGAAATGGCAAGTTTCGGACTTACCAACCGAGAAAGGATATGGCAAGTTTCGGACTTACCGACCGAGAGAGGATATGGCAAGTTTCAAACTTACCGACCGAGAAAGGAAATGGCAAGTTTCGGACTTACCAATCGAGAGAGGATATGGCAAGTTTCGGACTTACCAACCGAGAGAGGATATCGCCAGTTTCGAACTTACTGACCAAGAGAGGATATGGCAAGTTTCAGACTTACCAACCAAGAAAGGATATGGCATGTTTCGAACTTACCAATCGAGAAAGGATATGGCAAGTTTCGGACTTACCAACCGGAGGGAGGATATAGCAAGTTTCAGACTTACCGATCGAGGGAGGATATGGCAAGTTTCGGACTTACCAACTGAGAGAGGATGTGGCAAGTTTCGGACTTACCGGTCGAGAGAGGATATGGCAAGTTTTGGACTTACTAACCAAGAGAGGATCATTGCAAGTTTCGGACTTACCGACCAGAAGGAAATATGACAAGTTTCGGACTTACCGATTGGAGGGAATATGGCAAACCGACCGAGAGATGATGTGGCAAGTTTCAGACTTACTGACCGAGAGAGGATATGGCAAGTTTTAGACATACCAACCGAGAGAGGATATGGCAAGTTTCAGACTTACCGACCGAGAGATGGCAAGTTGACGAATGCCAATCGGATCATTTGGGATATCAGCCCAAAGGTGACTTGACGGACTCATTGTCGGATAGTTAGGGTTATCAACCCACTAGTAAGGACATGACAGGATATTAGACCTGTCAGCCGAATGGGAAGAGCTTACCAAGCGAAATATGCTCTAGTCCTCGCACGAGGCCTAGAAGAAGATGAAAGCAAGACTTGTTCAACTAAAGCAAGTCCAGCAGAGAAAATATTGCCAAGATTCATCCTTTTGGAGTGAATCCGGGACAGGAGCACCTAAACCTCGTCTGAGGTCTAGATGGAAACAAGACTTGCTCGAGTAGGGCATGTCCAATAGAGTAGGCTGGATTTCACCCTACCTAGTACAAAAGTTCGTGAAGACTTCATTCGTCCAAGCCTAGGCAATAAAACGATATTCTCGACTATTATCTGGGTGGTCCCCAACGCCAAGTCGATAGGCAGAAGAAAGCAGCAACCTGAACCAGTTAAGCACATGTTGTCACAATGGCGATTTCTACTCCACATCAACCATAAGCAATCACACAAGTTGGCTAGAAGTGTTCTGATGAATTTTATTATAGTAGTTAATGAAGTGATTACATGCATTTAAACTCACAATGAACCAGTAGCATAACATGAATGTCAAGAGTCTGCATCATCCCTGGATCTCTTCGAGCCTAGAGCTTTAGTAAAGAGCATATGGCTTGGAGTAGCGCTGCAGATTGGCCAGGTTTCTTCAACTTCGGCTTCGTAATCTGTTGTGTAACCCTTCCCCTCTGTGACTGTGAGATCTTTTGATCGTATGGAGCCACTAAGTAGGCGAGATAGCTCCTTAGTCATAGCATAAGAGCTCGGGAGCTAATCTAGGAACTGGGCTGTCATTAGCCCTTGAACAAAGGAGTCTTGCTGATAGCCAAACTACCGCATCACACGGACTGAGTGATACTCAACTCCACCAGTTAGCCCCGGTAGGACGATAAGTTGCATACCGGTTGTATTGAAGAAAGCCTTGAAGTTATGAGTGGCCAAAGGAATGATACGCCAGATGACTTTGTCCTCTGTCAAACTTCCAACTGCTCGTACTCCTTCCGAACTGAGATGAGCGTGTGTGCATGACCGATTTGATAGTAGGATTCGAAGACCGACCATTGTGGGCGTAAGACTTCTACACCCAGATGAGCGGCCAACCATACCTGTACAAAAGCTCCACAACCATAAAAGTGCCAGCAGCGTCGTAGTGACTGGTCTAAAGCCTGGTAAGTTTCTACCAAGATAACTAGGGCCAAGTCTATTCGACGGGTGACCACCTCCAAGGCAATCTCGGCGACCTCAATGTTCACGACCATCTGACCATGGATGAAAACAAACTCTCCTAGGAAGCGAACAACAAAGCCTTTCAACCATACCTCATCGCCCAAGGAGATGTGCATTCCGACCACCTTGTTAAAGTAAGCTAGCTGCAGCATGGGAGAATGTTCGTCTGAATGAATAAGTTGACGACCACAATCGCCGATTGATAGGCCAGTTAGTTCATTCAAGACTAAGGAATATCCATCGTGCCGCATAAACACAGTTGGTCCCAGAAACTTCTGCAGACAGCATACTTTGTGGACCTCCTCCAAAGTAGGGGTCAATTCAACTCTCCTGAAACGGAATACATGATGGGCTAGCTTCCAGAACCAAGCAGCTGCACACAGGAAGTATCGAGAAACCTCCACCTTTGCGATATCCAGAAGCTTTGAGGAGATTCTCCAAGTCCATCGCTTGTCGTGGTCACTTTCTGTTAACTGCCCGACCCATGCTTGGAGAACATCTAAGTAGTGCATAAGTATAACCACCGTGGGGAAACCCATGATTAACAGGGCGCTTCAGCTTCTCCTAACTCAAGACCAGAAGAGAATTCGATCACCTATAGAACATGCTCAAAACACTAGTTTAGAAACAGGCTTTAGCTTTGTTCGATTCAACAACATTTTGTAAAGTCTAATACAGACAAATAAATGGTGCAGCGCAAATGGTGCTGAAAACTAGAGAGACTGGCCCGAGGCTGCATGTTACAATTAGAAATTGACTAAACAACGAGCTACTGAATAGATCGCATCCTACGTATAGCCCCGACAAGAGATCCTTATTACCAACGGGTCTTGACCAGGTGCCAAAATAATGAGATATAGCCATCAAACCGTGATGATCGGGATTGTTTGATGATTGAGCCCTCATAAGGTGCTTAAGAAGCCAAATGAGGTAGTTGGAGTGCCCCCTGGCAGATTACAGGGATCCTCAACCTGGTCAAGTATTGGCTTAGTGCGTCTAACCATAGGACAATTGACATGCCCCTGGTTTGACATAGATGACCCTAACCAATCAGAGCAACTTGCATGCTCCTCGTTGGATACTGGCTCAGTGTGTCTAACCATAGGATAGTTGACATGCCCCTAGTTTGACATAAATGGCCCTAACCAATAAGAGCAGCTTGCATTCCCCTAGTTTAGGCGATGTCCTCCTAATCCTCTTAGGCTGAAAGCTGTTATCCTGCCCTAGCTAAAAGAACCAGATTATTGGGATTTTATTGTAAAATGCTTTAAGATGATGTTTATGAGAAGAATGTATGCATGCTAAACGATTTGTGGGATCTTATTAGCACCCTCAGCATTGGAATGCTTATTGCCATGTATACAAGGGAATGGTAGCTCCAATCCTCACGAGACTCTATCCAAGCTCCTAATTTTTAGGTGGCTCTCTAGAAATGCAATATTGTGTCCTAGGCTCCATTCCAAACCCCACTGGACCATACCCCTGCTTTTTATTTTATTTTCTTTGTTCTTTCTCCCTCATAGGCATGTGGGTTCACCCTATCCCTAGCTTGGATGTAATAGGTACCTAGTCTATGGTGGGGAGCTACTACTATTTTAAGGGTTGACTAGGCCCATTTTGGAACATACTTTCCAGGTATTCACTCCGACTCCTCTCCAAGTTTAGTTGTAGGGACAGTGCTACCCGTCACGCCTCTCTCTTTAGGGCTGACTTCTATCTGCGACTTCTGTCTTCTAATTCTTTTATGTCCTTTCACAGATATATTTTTTATTTTATTTATCACACTCTCATTCTCACCCTTAACATTTTATCTCCCTTTGGGAGGTGTAGGGTCCTTGAGCGACTTGGATACTTCGCCCAATTCACAATGAAAGGTGGCTCTCTCACTCCCTAGGTTAGCTGAATAGTATCTACCTGAGGAGGTGCTATGCATTCCCAACATCGACAAGCTTATTCAGCTTATCATCACCGGGATAAGATCCATGCATGTGATGATGATGATAATCAATTGCCTATATATGTGCATGCTGAATGGGAACTAATATGTGCTGAGATGCAAGGCTACATGGATGCAGGAAAACATTGATAAAATGAATTCATGCATGCATGGAGAAAAATGACAGTGTCGCAAAGTGTGGACACGATTTATGATCACTGATAGTACTTTTTCAGGTAGCATGAATTAAATGACTCTGACTATTCAACGTAGTCCATGTCCTCCAAGATTACGGCTCCTCCAAAGAAGACTTGTTTGACTATGAATGGTCCATGCCAGTTGGGTCAAAACTTGCCACAACCATTAGGGGGATGAATAGCTCGCAAGACCAGGTCCCCTGGCAAGAAACTTCTTGGTCATACCTTCTTCTGATAAGCTTTGGCCATGCATTTCTGATAGCACTACGCATGATGCATAACATACAATCGATGCTCATCTATTAAGTTTAGTTGAACAAGGCGGTCCTCAATCCACTCTGCCTCCTCCAACCCTGCTTCTTTCAGGGCTCTGAGTGATGGTATCTCCACCTTTATAGGTAGGACTACTTCCATACCATACACTAGAGAATATGGAGTTGCTCCAGTTGAAGTCCGGACTAATGTTTTGTAAGCCCACAAAGCGTATGGGAGCCTGTCATGCCAGTCCTTATGTGTTTCCGGCACCTTTTTAAGAATCTTCGTTGGATTCTTATTGGCAGATTCCACAACCCTGTTCATCTGAGGATGGTATGGGGAGGACCTGTGATGCTTGATATGGAATTCCTGTCGGAAATCCTCGACCCTTTTGGCTGTGAAATTTTTCCTATTATCAGAAATGATTGAATACGAGACCCCATACTGGGTAATGATATTGTTCCTGATGAACTTTTCAGTCATAGAGGCAGTCACTATCTTGTAAGAAGCTGCGTCCACCCATTTTGTAAAATAATCAATAGCTACCAGGATGTACTGATGTCCATTAGAAGTTGTTGGGTGGATAGCTCCGATGACGTCTATTCCCCATGTTGAGAAAAGCCAGGGTGAAGACATGTTGTGGAGTTGCTGTAGGGGTGCATGAATGAAGTTGCCATGGATTTGACAATTCTGACATCTTCGTACAAATTGACAGCAGTCCGTCCCAATGGTTGACTAGAAATAACCTTGTAATATTATTTTCTTGGCCAATAATACCCCATCCATGTGTGGTCCACATGTCCCAACATGCACTTGCAACATTACTGTATCGGCCACTTTTTTATCTAGACAACGTAGAAGCATCTGATTGTAAGACCTCCTATACAAGTGACCTACTCCAAGCACATATTTTGAAGCCAGTTGGACCGTGGTCTTTCTATCTACCATTGATGCATCTGGATGGTGACTCCCGGTTTCCAAGTAAACTTTAATGTCATGATACCATGGGAGCTCTGCCGTGGAGTCTGCTTCCTCTATGCTCATGCAGTGTGCTAGCTGGTCTGTGTAGGTTATTGACACTTTCACCATGTCATCCTCTGGTATGGACAACCAGGATGCGAGAGTGGCTAACGCATCTACATAGGCATTCTTGGCCTGTTCATAAAGGAAAAATGTATTTCCTCAAACTCGACCATTAGCCTAGGAGATGGTTATGGTATGACACCAGTTTCAAGTCCTTTGTCCTCTAGTTACCATTAACCTGTGAGATGGCTAACATGGCATCGCCATGCACATGCAGTTTTCATGCACCACGTTCTAATGCAACCCGTAAACCAAGAATACATGCCTCGTACTCTGCCACATTATTGGTGCACACAAAGATTAACTTTCAAGCAAGCGGGATCATCTAGCCTTGCGAGGTCTCTAATACTGCACCGATGCCCATGCCTCTCTTACTAACTACGCCATCAAAGTAGAGATGCCACCGCTCTTTGTCTTGAGGGTCTACTGACTCATCCTTTTCCATGGCAAACAGTATATCCTCATCAGCGAACTAAGTTTGTGGGGGTTGATATTCTAACAAGGGTAAATCTGCTAAAGTGATCTGCCACGACCTGCCCCTTCATAGATTTCTGAGTGACAAAAGTGATATCAAATTGGGATAAGAGCACCTACCACTTGACACATCTACCCACCAGTGTGGGCTTTTGAAACAGGTATTTCATAGGATCATGTCGACACTGTAACAGGACTGGATATGCCATCATGTAATGCCTCAGACGTTGTGTGGCCCAGACGAGGGATAAGCAGACTTTTTCGATTACGATATACTTAACTTCGCAATCATTGAATTTTTTACTCAAATAATAAATAGCCCTCCCCTTGCGATCTGTCTCATCATGCTGACCCAAGACTGCACCCATTGAATGTTGTGTTACTAACAAATAAAGCATCAAAGGACGCCTTGGTGTCAGAGGAACTAAGACTGGTGGCCTTACCAAGAGCTTCTTGATTTTGTCAAAATCTTTTTGGCACTCTTCACTCCAGTAGATCTGTGAATTTTTCTTCAGCAGCTTGAAGATAGGTTCACAAATTAGTGTCAACTAGGCAATGAATCGGCAGATATATTGCAACTGCCCCAACAACTCTTGGACTTCCTTTTCTGTTGTTGGAGGAGGCATCTCGATGATGGCTTTGCCCTTGTTCAGATCTACCTCAATTCCTCTTTGACTAATGATATAACCCAGTAGCTTGCCTAATGACACACCAAATACACACTTGTTGAGGTTCAGCCATAGCTTATATTTTCGCAAGCGGTTGAACAGCTTCCTTAAACAAGCAATGTGTTCTTCAGGCTCCTTTGACTTAGCTATCATATCATCCACATAAACCTCGATGTCCCAGTGCATGAGATCGTGGAACAATGCTGTCATCGCCCTTTGATATGTGGCCCTGGCGTTCTTAAGCCCAAATGGTATAACTTTGTAATAGAATACTCCCTATGGGGTGATAAAGGAAGTTTTCTCCATATCCTCTTCTGCCATTCTAATTTGATTATAACCTGAGAATCCATCCATGAATGACAACATTTTGTGTCCTGCAGTATTATCTACCAACACATCAATGTGTGGGAGTGGAAAATCATCCTTTGGGCTTGCTTTGTTTAGGTCCTTGTAATCAATACACATTCGAACCCGACCATCTTTCTTAGGCACCGTAACCACATTTGCTAACCATTCTAGGTAGAGGACGACCTTTAGAAAGTGAACTTTGTACTACTTCATTATTTCCTCTTTCAAATTCAATAGCCACTGCGGTCGCCATCTATGCAATTTCTATTTAATCGGCTTGACATTAGGCTTAAGCGGTAATGTGTGCACCACTACCTCAACGTCTAGCCCAACCATGTCATCGTAACTCCAAGCACAGATATCTGCATATTCTTGGAGGAGCTCAATAAGTTTTGCTTGGGCCTATGCTGTGAGTCTGGTGTTAATTCGCACTTCCTTGACGTCTTCAGTGGAGCCAATGTTTATAGACTTAGTTTCCTCTTCTACATGCAAGTTAGGGCCTTCTAGATCATCATCATAAGGCTGGAAATCTAGTGCATCATGACTTTCTTCCTCTATTTCTGCATCATCCTCCTCTCCATATGCAATAAGTTTGGGAAGGACCTCCTACTGGAATGAGAGATCTGTGTTTCCAAAGGTATACATTTTCTCAACATTCTACTCTTGATGATGCTTCAGAATGGTTACTGTGGCTCTGGTCTTCTTGTATGCACCTCTGACAATCTTGATTCTACCATTTTCGAACTTGTAGATGTACGTAGCAGTTTCACTTCTTTCACAACCTTATTATGTGGACAAATTTTTTTATTTTATGGTTTTCTTGAATGGTATGTGTGACAAGTGGGTAGCTATCCTCTAACTGACTGATGTGAGTGCTGCTGCCAGTATTCTCTCCTGAGCCTAACTCAAGATCTTTTTTTTTGGACCCCACTACTCAAGTGGGGCCAAGACTGATAGTACCACGTAAACCTGCCTCCCGACTGATAGGAGATAAACTCTTCTGGTCTAGTGTTCAGTGATCTGTTCTCCTCTAGGGCCATAATAGCAGACTGACCCTGTGAAACTGTTTGTTCTGCAATGTATGCTACCATTACTGCTTTCCCCTTTCTGTGTCTGAGTTCACTCCTTGTGTCTTCAGCCAGTACCACCAACTGCTCCTGAAACAGGACTTCCAAATCACTGAGCATGCTGTCAACTTGTGCAACTACAGCATCCCCTTCATCTTCATCAGAAGCAAAATCCACATAGTAGGCACTAGTAGTCTCTAGTACTTCAGGCAGTGATTTCAGTTGTCCCGTTTGTAACCCCCTCAAAGCTAATTGATATACTGATAATGCTACTGTTGAGGCTGCTCTTGTTGAATCCGAGACTACAGCCAGACCTGCAGAAAGACCTTCGATTAACTCCAGAGGTGGCAATGCCAGCATAGCGGTCCCTAGTGGAAAGGACGATATTGAATATGTTATACAATCCACGACTTCCTCTTCAGAGTAGTAGACCTCAACACATATCCACTCACATCCGCTGATTGGTTTACTTTGTTCAGACTTTGCATGAACAAGACTTTAATTATGATCTAGCAATCCTGCACTAACAAAGTTAGTTAAATCCAATGGAATAACGAGCTTCCGGAACTTACAATGTCTCGAGAATCCATCCTCTGGTTTCCACTCGTATCCCAATCCTTCGAACTCTCGTCTTTTCTCTGCGGCAAATGGTTCGATGATTCCTTGGCCATTCCGCCCAAGAGGTGCTCCTGTCTCGTACCCCCACCTCTGACACAGATTCTCAACTATCAAGAAAAAATTGCCAAAAGCGGCCAAATGGCAGGCACGCTCGAGAATCGGAATGAAATTGACCAGCTCAAAGCGATCGACACGGTATAGTACATCCAAAGGCTTGGGGTCAAAATGGACGGTTTGGAAAGATACCGAAGAGATTGCCTCAACCTTCTCCTTTTCAAGATTTTTCGCCATTACAACGATGATGTCATTGTTCCAGCGGAACTTAATCATTCGGTGAAGGGTTGAG
This sequence comes from Posidonia australis, assembly GCA_024699735.1. NCBI lineage: Eukaryota > Viridiplantae > Streptophyta > Magnoliopsida > Alismatales > Posidoniaceae > Posidonia > Posidonia australis. The sequence goes on from JAMKQA010029507.1 coordinate 12,739, forward strand.
GAGATAACTTGATGCTTGTGGAGCCAAAGGCGCCCAAGAAGGAGATTGAAGGATGGCTCGAGGTCAACAACACAAAACTCAACCTCGAAACGGGCAGGACAAATGATTAAAGGAATAATCAAAATCCCCATAGCATCATAGTGCATGTTGTCAAATGTCGTCATTCCTTTCACGGCTAGGGTAATATCCTTGGATTTAAATCCGACCTGATTTGTAGTTCGAAAAGGGCAGACATTTAAATCAGCGCCATTATCCACCAAAGTAAGAGGAATGCAGAAATTCTGGTATTACACTGTGATGAACAAGGGTTGGTTATGATTGGTCCCTGCTGGGGGGAGCTCTGAGCTAAAGAAGGAGATCACCTACGATGCGGCTATCATCCCTACCATGCTATCCAAGGCTGACGATTGTATTGTTGGGGAAACATGGGTGGCCAGGAAAACTCAGAGAAAGGCCTCCCGGTGTTCAGCTGACGTATGGATTAGATCCCAAATGGAAATATCTGCTTTAACTTTCTTTAATTGGGCCGTGATGTCGCTACAGGTGGGTCTGTTTTGGCAGTGGTGGGGTTAACTCTTGGGATTGCCTCTTAAGGGATCTGATTGGGTATCTGGCTCTTTAGTTGGGAAGATGGAGTTGTGGGCTAGTTAGGCTTGCTTGCAGGAATCAAGGCCTTGTACACCTGTCCTGACCACATTACCTCAACACACATTTCTATGGCATAACTGTAAGGCATACGGTGAGTATCTTGTGTCAAGTTAATGACCACAGGAGCACAGGCCTTCAATTCCATTGGGACCAGAACTAGTGAAGTGGGTATTGGTGTTTGGTGAATTAGGTCATGTTTTGGTTTGGCTAGTAAATTGATTGTTGATGAAGTGGATTGCATGGTAGGTTTTGCAACCGTACACCTTAATCTGGCAATTAAATGGTTCATATTGATTACAGAACTAGAAGTTTCAATAAAAGATTGGTTAAGCTGATAAGGTAAAGGATCTGAGATGTCATGAATGAAGAGGGAAGGGTCAAAAGGTGCAGCCTAATTAGAGGAATGGAAATGAATTCCTGAAGTTCCGGGTGCATGCTCAAGCAAGGGTTGGTTGACTATGTTGCTATGGGTAGATGTTGAAGAATATGGTGTTAGTGCAGCGGGCGTGGACTTTGTCTCCTGTGTGTTGATAATGATGACCTTCTGGTCAATCAAATCCTGAATCGCTCCTCGAAGTGTAAAGCAGTTATCCATAGAGTGCCCCGCAGCTCTATGGTAACTGTAGTATAAATCCTCTTTAAACCATCGCAGAAGTGGGTTCAATGGTGGGCGAATTTTCGGAAGCCTTAGGAGTGACACAACCTTAGGAAACACGACACTTAGTGGCTCAACCAGAGGAGTGTAATCCCTCTCGGGTCGTTGAGGTTGTCTTGGTCCTAGGTAACGACCTTGCCTTGCCTGTGTGGGCTGGTAGACTGGCTCAGCGATGGTGGTGATTTGTGATGTGCATGGTGCCCTAGGTGCAGGAGTGTAGACTACCTAACTTTGTGCTAGCGAGCTCACCACACTAACTAGTATAACGGGAGCACCAACATATGCTACAGCATTCTTGGCAGTATCCTTCTTTCATGCATATCTGGCGTTGGATCCATTGCTGCTACCATTGTTGTTGCTGGTTCCTCCTGAAGCCATGGTTTGCTTGTCGAATGCTGCTAATGTAGGAAAACTTCCGCTATGCAGTGAGCTCTCGACACAAGTGCCAACTTTAATCAGGGATGCAAAGGTGGAAATTGGCTGAATGCTCGCAAGGGCCCTGTGGCTGGGTGTGCTCCTCGGATTATTATCTCAGTCGACTCTTCGTCAAAAGGTCTATCGCGAACTTATGAAGCGAGGGCTCGCCAGCGCTCGACGTACTCCCCAAACGGCTCGTGGGGTTTCTGCCTTGTCGCGACTAGGTCCTCGCACTTTGGGACCATGTTGAGAATGAATAAATACTGCTCCATAAAAGCCTAGCTGAGGTCATTCCAGGTCTTAATGGTGGTCATATCCAAAGATGTGAACCACTTTAAAGCTAGACCTGTGAGGCTCTTCTGGAAGAGGCGAATAAGTAGTCTCTCGTCAGCCTGTAACTGAGCAAGATCGCCGTAGTACGCCCTAAGATGCGAGATTGGGCAACCTTTTCTATTATACATTTCAAGTTGTAGGATATGAAAGTTCGAAGGGAGTATAGCCTTTGGAAAGTAGCAAAGGTCCCGGAAGGTGTAAGACTGGCGATCCTCGCCATGCACTTGTCGTATTGCTTTCTCCAGGTCATTCATCTTGGTGAGAAGTGCATTTAGGGTTGCTACTGACATTGATTTTGTAGCTAGGGCAGGTCTCACATACGTTGTATCTATGGCACCCATGTGCTCCTCTAGATCTATCATCTCACCACCTGGTGCCATGGCGTGATGACCAGCATACCCATGCATGTGTGTTGTTTGGGGTGGAGTGAATGCTGAGGCCTGTATTTGATGCAAGGGTGCAGGAATGATATTATGTTGTACTAGGCGTGGTGTTGTATGTGGGAGTAACAACTATTGAATCAGTATGGTCGGGTTCACAGGCTGTTGTACTCCTGTCAGCCCAAAAAGCGGACCACCAGCAGATGGAGGAATATGCTGTGCATGCATTGGTAATATTACTAATGGCAGGGTAGTAGTGCCTATCATCGAGACAACGAGAAGCTGTGGCGACGGTTGCGGTGGTGGTGTGACTGGTGCAGCATGAAATGCTTGAGCAGGCAGAGCAGGGTCCTCAAGAACAGGACAAACAGGTACAATCAGCGTAGGATCCAGAGAAAAGGCCATGCTTTGTAGCTCTTGTGTAAGGGCTAGAAGCTACTGAGACTGCACAGTGGTGAAACCATCAGTAGCAGTATCGATGGTCGGAAGAGCAAGCGAAAGAGAGGTCACAGGGAGCTAGAAGTTCAAGGATCCTGTGGGTTGAATTCCTACAAAGGAAGCGATCACGTCTAGCTGTGCGTCAAGTGGAGTAGAATCAACTGAAGGACAAGACATCATTAGATCAGATGCCCTTGTGGTAGTCATGGTTACTGCCTCAGTCACGGGCTCCAGACCAATAAGGGTCTTCCAGTGTCCCGAAACCGGAGGACAGGGAACTCTAGGTGCCTGGAAGTGGCTGTCATGGAGTGTAGGTGGAGTAACAGATGTCAAAGTAAAGGAAGAATGATGGGAGGAAACAGGAATCCCCTCCGGAGTAGCTGGTGCAAAGGTCTCTAAGGCTCGTTGGGCCATAATGGACTGTGAACGGGTAAGGATGGGGCTATGATTGCAAACTGGAGGATGACACCTACGAGGAGTTATCGTCAAAAGTGACGAATAGCTCAGGGAAAGACAGTCGAGAATAGTGCCTCAAGATTGAGGTCACAAAAAGGAACTCCCAGGCTCTGGCCTAGGAACTCGCACACAACACTCTTCACCTGTCAACAAAAAAAAAACCTAATGTGTAAGTGAAGAAGAGAAGGCAAAACAACAAAAGAAGCAAGTGAGCTATGCAATTGTTTATTAGGGTGGTATGAATGGCACACATGCACATGAATGCAACTAATATGCTCTCTCTCACCATGCATGTCCAACATGGGGTTGACCACATGGGACGCACTCATGGGTTTGGGCTTTAACGCTGGTTAGAAAAGTAAGGTTCTCGTTCTAAATCCTGGCCGAAGTGCAAGCAGTGAACGGGTGGTGTGTTGGTGGCCTTGTCTCTTGCAGTAGCATGGAGCTATACCCTCTACTAGCACCGACACGACCATAGACAAGGGGGGACAAACTAGCAACACACCCTATGCCAAAGCTATAGAATGGGCTACTAGAATTGTCCTTCGCAAACTGTGGGTAGACTCAGAGGAGAAGATGCATGCCCTATATGATTAATCACGTAATATGCTTTTGTGTCTTTTACTTGCGTTTTATTAAACCAAGGGGAATTGTGAGCATTTGTCTCTAGTTATGCCTTATTACTTGTTTATCTGAATATGTGTGTTTTATTTTAACCAGATAGGGAGGCAAACATGTCTCTACTCTTCTAATCATGGCAAATACAAAAAAAAGGGAAGAAAACACACAATTATGGCATCCAAACACTCAATCAACAAGCAAAAGGCATGGGCATGGCATGTGCTAGTGTAGTGCTCACAAGTAAGTGGAGAAAAGCAAGCATCATAACAAAAGGCATGAATCAGGTCATGTGCATGTGTGGTGGCATAGCAATAGTGTAAAAGGCATGTGCAGTCAAATATGTTCAAACAAATAAGACAAGCAAACAAACACCAAGTGTATAGACCTAACACAAGCAAGAAAACCAAAATGAAAGCTAGAATCTAGTTATCCCCAGCGGAGTTGCTAGTTCCTGTGACCATGCCGGTGGAACCCTGCACGGCTCTCCAAGGTGCATGGAAGCACACGAGGTGTCCCGATACGGTCACGGCGAAGATGGTGAATCCAGAGAAGGAGACTAGACTCGGAAACACCAAGGAAAGATAAGAAAAGGATACGGAAAAGGAGTTGCCACCTAGTCTTTTAATGGAAACACAAAGAAAAACCTAAGGAAATCAAGGTGAAGAAAACATATGTATGCTCCGTGCCTAATGGATGTAGTGCACAAATCAATGCGAGCCAAAGAAAGAGTAAAGATTCTTGTTACGCATGAGGAAGGGGTTAGGCACACCCATGCACCCGAAGAACTCGGTCTTTCTAGGTTTCTTACTTGCTAATGGTCTGTTGTGTGTACACTTGTCTACTCTGAATGCACATGCCTAAGATGAATGCAAAAACATGCCCAATCAAAGAGTAGAAATGAATAAAAAGAAAGAATGATAATCCGAGGGACAATGTAGGTATTAAACATGCCACTTTACTTTACGCCCTTGGGCAATGAGGAAAATTGTGAAAATTGAGAATACTCGGAAAGTGTCATGCAAATCAACAGAAACTCGAAGAAATCTGAGAAAATCAAATTGGAGAAAATAATCCTCATCGGGTCAATGTCGGCATTGTCAAGCCTGTTAATGTACGCCCTCGGGCAATGAAAATCCAAATTAAATCAAAATCGTAAAAGTCAGAAGAAATCCAGGAAATAATGCGAAAATCAAATCTGAAATAAGTTGGAAATGTGTGCATGATGCAAGGAAGAAGGCATGAGGATACATGCAATGAAAAAAGGGTAGCAAAATGTAAAAAAAGAAAGCATGTGTGAAAAATGTAAATTCTAGGGTCCTCTGTGCAAAATTCACATGTCCTGAATAAAGACTGAGATTCTAGGGCTAAATCATCAAAAATGTTTAAGAAAACACTCTTTATGTAATTTGGAAGAAATTAGGGGTTAAATGTGCAAAACTGTGCATTTTGGGTCAAAATTAGGATTCCTAGGGTCCAATCTGCAATTTTGTCAATAAAGCATGTATTTAATGCAATTTTGAAGAAATTCAGGGTTAAATGTGCAAGATAATCGACTTATGTTTGAAAACATGAAACTTTAGGGACTATTCTGCAAATTTACCCTAGAAAACATGCATTCAGTGTGAATTCAGTAAAGTTCAAGGTTTAACATACAATTCAAAACACATTTTGAGTAAAAATTTAAATCTCCAGGGTTTAATTTGCAATTGTGCCAGAAAATATGCATTCAAAACAATTTCAATGAAATCCAAGGTTTTTGTGCAAAATTTGGACTTAAAGTGAATGAAAACTAAATTAGAGGGTTTTCTGTCAAATATTAAAGCCTAGAAAACATTAATAAAAATATTAAAGGGTCACACTGTAATTCTTCAAAACAAATCATTATTAAAATGATTTAAACTCTTATGCAGGGGCTTAAATGTAAGAAAATGAGGACCTAATTGCAATAAAAGAAAGGGCATAGAGTTTTCTAAAAAAAACTTTATTATTTTATTATTTTTTAAAAGAAAAGAGCGACTACCATCGACGATGGAACTCAGCCACCGACAGCCATCTGGGATGTCTTTCCAAGCCATCCCAATGCCTGATCTGGCATCCAAGTTCACTAGGAGCAAGAAGGAGAGAAGTGGAAAACATCTGGTGGCTTGGATGGGGCATCGGACGATCGGAGATGGCTGCCCACCTCCCTCACCTTCGATACGACTCCAGTGACGGCATCGGAGAAAAAGAAGTCCCTGGAGGCAGTGGCACGACATCTTTGGGATCCAGGAGGGCTGAGGGCTGAGGGCGCGGAGAGGAAGATTTTCCTCCATCCAAAGGCAAGAATCGCATTGTTCTTCTTCCTCCCGATCAAGCTCCAGTTGCGCTCTAGTGACGACGACTGTGGGGGAGGATTGTGGCTTGATTCAAGGCTCTGATGCTTCCGATGTGTTGAGGGAGACAGAGGATCGTGTCCCAGCAGTCGGAGAGGCGCTGCGAGGGGTGGAACGTCCAATCGTGGTTTACTGTAACCTTTCTTCCCATGCGACGGCGACCATGCTTCTGGTGAGCTTCTCCTGGAGGCTTCCAGAGGGAACATCGTGCCATCTAGAAGGGTGGTGAAGCAAAAGGAAGACTATCCTAACCAGATGGAGCATGCTAGGGCACGAATCTTTCACTAGATTCGTGCCCCCACCTCCCTCGTCGGAAAATAGCATTTGACGACCCAAGAAACACCGATTCCCACCAAGGCAACCACTTGGCGCTGCAGGAATCGATTGGGGAAGGTAGAGGAGAACCTAGGGAGCTGAAATGAAGAGAAATTGACCTCAAATCAGTGCTTACCTGAGCTAGCACTGCTAGAGGTCGCCGGAGCTCGCCGAATATGGTCGGAACCTTGAATTCTTCTCCTCTCTTAGCTTCCTCTCTGATCTGAAACTCCTCTGGTGGCTCTGGTTGAGAGAAAACTCTTTGGTGGCTCTCCTCTCAATTTTCAAAGTTTTTTCTCATCCCCTTTTTTTCCTTGCAAATTGGGGGGTATTTATAGGCTTGCAATGGCTAGGTAGGTTGTTATAGGTTGTTATGGTTAGTTAAAGGTTGTTATGGTAGAGTGGGAAGTGGTTAGGGTTGTTAAGGTGGAGTGAGAAGTAGTTAGGGTTGTTAAGGTGGAGTGGGAAGTAGCTATGGTTGTTATGGTGGAGTGGGAAGTGGTTAAGGTTATTATGGTGGAGTGGGAAGTAGTTAGGGTTGTTATAATGGAGTGGAAAGTTGTTATAGGTTGTTACGGTTTTGGATTAGGGTTTAGGGTTTGATTTAGGGTTTATGTTAAGGTTTTGAATTAGATTTAGGATTTTGAATTAGGTTTAGGGTTTTGGGTTGAGTTTAGGGTTTGGATCAGGTTTTGAATTAGGTTTAGGGTTTTGAATTAATTCTATGGTTTTGAATTAGGTTTTTTAGGGTTTTGAATTAATTCTCGGGTTTTCGATTAGGTTTTGGATTTTGAATTTGATTTAGGTTAGTTTTAGGGCTTTGAATTAGTTTTAGGGTTTCGTACTAGGGTTTAGGTTTAGAGTCCCATTGCAAGCCTACAGGGTGTCTACACTAACACTCTAATGAAGAAATCCTAAAAGCTATTGAATGAGACAATCTGTACTTGGGCGAGAAAGTCTAAAAGAGGATAATCGACACTCCAGTGAGGAAATCCTAAATGATATTGAAAGAGACAACCGACACATGGGTGAGGAAGTCTAAAAGAGGATAACAGTCACAATAGTAAGGAAATCCTAAAAGGTATTGAAAGAGACAACTGACACATGGGTAAGGAAGTCTAAAAGATGATAACTAGCACATTGGAATGGAAATCCTAAAAGGTATAGAAAAAGACAACTGACACTTGGGCTAGAAAGTCTAAAAGAGGATAATCAGTACTTGGGTGAGGAAATCCTAAAAGGTATTGAAAGAGACAACCGACACTTGGACGAGGAAGTCTAAAAGAAGATAACCAGCCCTCTGACGAAGAAATCCTAAAAGGTATTGAAAGTGACAACTGGCACTTAGGAGGGGAAGTCTAAAAGAGGGTAACAGGCACTCTAGCGAGGAAATCCTAAATGGTATTGAAAGAAACAACCGACACTTGGGTGAGGAAGTCTAGAAGAAAATAACCAACACTCTGATGAGGAAATTCTAAAAGGTATTAAAAGAGACAACCGACACTTGGGCGAGAAAGTCTAAAAGAGGATAACCAGCACTCTAGCTAGGAAAGCCTAAAAGGCATTGAAAGAGGCAACCGCCACTTAGGCTACGAAGTCTAAAAGAGAACAACCGTCACTTTAGAGAGGAAATTCTAAAAGGTATTGAAAGAGACAATCAACACTTAAACGAGGAAGTCTAAAAGAGGATAATCGACACTTTGGCAAGGAAATTCTAAAAGGTATTAAAAGAGACAATCAGCACTTAGACGAGGAAGTCTAAAAGAGGATAACCAGCACTTCGGCGAGGAAATCATAAAAGGTATTGAAAAAGACAACCGACACTTAAGCACGGAAGTCTAAAAAGGGATGGATGATACTCTTGCGAGGAAATCCTAAAAGGTATTGAAAGAGACAACAGACACTTAGGTGAGGAAGTCTAAAAGAAATAATTGACGCTCTAGCGAGGAAATCATAAAAGGTATCGAAAGCGACAACTGGCGCTAGGGCAAGGAAGTGTAAAAGAGGATAATCGACTTTGGCAAGGAAATCCTAAAAGGTATGGAAAGACACAACCAGTACTTAGGTGAGGAAGTCTAAAAGAGGATTGAGACGTTCAGCTCAGACAATCATTTAGAATGCAACATGATGCGCACTTTATGGATGCATGTTAGTTGGAATGCAAGGGAGATGATTTTGGCATGTGATGCATGACCTCGAATAGTGAGCTTCCTCCCTCACAACCTACTTTGATTTATATACCGAAATGACTCAGGAATTTGGCTCACCATTTAGAGTGAACTGACACATGAATGCAATTTGTGATAGTCGGATGCCCTTTCATTGAGTGTAGCCTACACTTTCTACAGGGACCATCGTTCTATGATACGTAAGTTAGTGAGCGAGAGGTCTACAATATTCCCGAGTGTTGGGTAAAGGGAGTTGACCTCCTCTCTGCTAATTACATTGGCTTTATTTCTCTGTTCGGGTACTAGAGATTCTAGGTTGCCTTAATGTTTGCTTATTGGTCAGGGCTCCTGTCTGCAGAGTTCAGCAACTAAAGTTGCCTCCAGGCATTTTCCTTTGTGTTAGACGTTGTATAGAACGTAGTGAATACTACGTTTAACACTTCAAAGTGGCTCCTGTACATCTTCAACAAAATTATTATTTCCTCTAGGGTGTCCCTTTCCCCTAAACCAAAGATGATGATAAACAGTGATAGACATTGATTGCTTGAGATAAACTTAGGTGGAGGATAATAAGCCTTGTCTCAGCTTTATTGATATGCTTAGTGAGGGGTTGTTTCTTCTTGAGATCCCAGCATTGGCTCGTAAGTGAATACCAGGTGACCGTCCTACGCAACATGGAGTCGCAAAAGTTTTGGATCTTTGCAACACATGCCACACTTATTATCTGTTTCATGAGATGATGTTGGTTGGATAGATTTTACCTTATTATTATACTTGATTTTTCATTTTGGATTTTTCATCTTTTTTTATTTTCTATTTTTAGTTATTTTTTGATTTTTGGTTTTTGGAGTTTTTTTTATTTTTCTTGGATTTTTGGTTTTCTATTTTTTATTTGAATTTTTTTTGAATTTTGATTTTTTTGTATTTGGGTTTTTTGGATTTTCTATTTTTTTGGGTTCTTATATTTTCTATTTTTTTGTTTTTTGTTTATATTTCCCTTTTTTATGTTTGGTTTTTTTGTCTTTTTTTAAGAAGGAAATTCTTCCATGAAGTGGGAAAAAAGAAAACTTTGTGGGTGGAAACCTTGATATTGGATCCCTTGCGCATTTTTAGGGCCGATAGATGCTTCTGGCTTGCTTGGTATTAATTGCCCCTAGTCTTGGGTTCCTGCCCCATGCTTTTGAGTGTGTAGTGCAGGGTGTGGGAAGAGAAGATAGTGTCCTGTCTTAAGACTTTAGCTTGACTCGGAGTTCTAAACCTCCCCCAGCCCAAGGTCGAATCCTACTATGCTTTTTTTTATATCCCCCAAATTTTTTTGTTTTGACTCTGGACAGCTTCTTTACTGTCATATTTTCTTTTGCTTCTTTTGGACAGCTTCTTTGCTACCATCTTTTCCCTTCTCTCTTTTTTTTGGGTCAATGGATAACTTCTTTGCTACCTTCTTTTCTTTTCTTTCTTTTCTTCTTTTGTTCTTCTTTTTCCTTCTAGCAAGTGCCCACCCATCACTACTCACTATGATTTATGCTATGATAGTGCACCAACCAAGCGTCAATGGTTTCACCCCCATTTTAAGTGTTCAACCAATGGATATTTATTTTGGTGCACTCCCCCTTTTTTACGCTTCTAGGTTTGGCCTTGGGCATCTAGCTAATTACAACTTACTAAGATTTACATTAGGATAGCATGTCCGACTCAGGGAAGTGTGTGAACTTGTTATTCATGGACCAGAGGGGGGATCTCTTGAAAACTTGCCTTTGTCTCAATGTTAAACCCTTGATTCCTTTTTTCACAAAGTGTTCGTGAGATGAGGCTAAGGACAAGGTTCCTAAACTTTGAGAGACAGCTAGTTCACAAGCTCGAGTAGTCCATAGGCTCAGTATGCATGTTATGGGTAGTACCTTTTGAGGTACCGTGCATTCCATGGATGTTCAAGCCTAAATAACAGGTGTGGCCTATATATGCCTCAATCACCAAGTATGATCCTTCCCATTCAATCTCAATTTCCCATGATTCATGGCATGATTTCCTTCTCATTTAGCTTTTCATTATTATTATTATCTTCACTTATATTATTACATGAAGGAAAAGGATGTTTTATTTACGTATTTTTCAAAAGAAAAATTGGAAAAAAAAAGTAAAATTCAAATTTATTTACAACAATTAGGGGGGATGCGCTTAGTGTAGCCTCCATCATTAGAGACTTCTTTCCTCCATAGTTGATTGCCGATGAATTCAACCCAAAGGATCTTGACTCTGTGGTTTCTTAACTAGTGTCAATTGTATAATTTGTACCTCACCCTAAAAGAGGAGGGCAGCCTGATGAATGTACATGATGCTCTGCTCCTTGTATTAGAAGCCACGTTAGTTGAAGTATTCTTCTAAACTTTGGCTTACGAGCATGTTTGACCCTATTGATGCATGCAATCCATTTCTTTGGCATGTGCTTGACGAACTTTTGGAGGCACCAGTTCACTATAGGGATAAACTTAACACTAGATGATGTATCAGGAGGCCTAGGTGAATGTAGGAACAATTCTTGATGCAAGAAGATGGAGCAAGCTCATTTTCTGCCCCTAACTCAGTTGGGTCAACAATATTTGGGTCAGATGGTACAAACTTCAGTTCTTGCTTGGGTGCTGGCTCTAGCATTGGCATTGGCTCTAGCATGAGCATTGGCATTAATTCTAGCTTTAGCATGGGTGCAGGTTTTGGCATTGGCACTAATTCTAACTCTAGCTTAGGTGTAGGCTCTAGCATTGGCATTGGCTCTTGCATAGGCTTTGGCATTGGTTTGTCTTTCTTGTAAATATCCAATAGATTTTGACTGTCTTGCAAAAGTGAAGTCCTAAAATGCTTGCTTGAGTGCGTCGAATGTTGCTGCCGTAGTGTTGGTTGAGCTTGCTGTATTCTTAGCACCTATGTGGTCACTAGCTCTTGGTACTGTGCTGGTTGGATCGGAACTTGCCACTGACAAAGGGTAGGCTGTGGTTGCCTTTTAATACCATGGGTTGCTGCCCCTGATTCCTTGAATTCAATTGACAGTAATTTGATTGATGTTATTGATGTCATCTTCAAGCAATTGTGGTTGTTCCAACTCGAACTTATGGATATTCTCCCTGACTAATGCCACTACTTCATACATTACTGAAATGGACAAGTAGTAGGCACTAACAAGTCTCTTCTTCATTGGCCTTGTGGTATTTGCTATTAACTTTTGGACCATTTGTCTTTCTGGGATTATTAAGCCAAACCTGGAGGCCATGTCTCTCCATCGATTAGCATAAGTGAACCAATCATCATCAGGCTTTGTCATTTCTTTTGCCAAATCAAGGAAGGTCGGCTTTGGATCAATCTTATGCTGATATTTGAGCAAGAAGCTCTCTTGAATTTGCTCAAAGCTGCTCAAATCTTCATTGCTCAATGACATGAACCACTCCATGAGCTCCCCTTCAAGAGAATAGAAGAACAAGTTGATAAAGAGTCCCAAGTCATGGTAATAAGGCATGATTGCCATTTGGAACCTCATAAGGTGGCTATGAGGATTCGTGCCTCCATCAAAATTGGACATCTTTGAATACTTGAACCCTAAGGATAGTCGAACAAGAGGAAACTTGGTCATATCAAAGGAAAACAGAGCTTGAGTGTGTACTCCCAGCACATTAAGTATCTTCCTCATTTCTTCTAAATTGGTGTCGCCCATTGGAGTTGCTTGGGAGGTTGAAGCTTAATTGACATATGGTTGAAACGGAACCTAATGATGAAAATTCCAATCTAGTTGATCAGAGAAAACTAGATTGACTCTATCTCTATACTGGCCATGTGGCGGCTGCTATGGTTGCTCAAAGAACAAAGGATTGGCCTTTGTTTGTACTCCTCCATTTAAGTCATTTCTCTACCCTTAGTATTAGGGATCCAGTAGTGCATTTCTGAGCTATCCCTGGTATATACCTTCAAGGATGTGGTTTGCAACAGGCCTTTGTAGTCCTTCACCAGGGAGGTGTTGACCTTGAAGGAGATTACAATCTTGTTTATTTAACATCCTCGATGGGCCGAGGTGATTGGTGTCACTGTAATGGAAGTGACACAAGGCTTGATATTGAACCAAGGTAGAATCCAGTTCTTCTCCAGTGGTTGGATGGAATATCCTTATGGCAAATTCTTCCATGGGCATGTTATGTGTATCTCAATAACCTCTATTATGTTCAGGGTGTCCTACCTCAAATTCAAACAAGTAGTTTAACTCCTATTCTGACTTAAGCTACTATAAAGCATAAGACGCTAGCTAACAAGCGTCTAACGTAAGATGCAAAGGATTTAGCATTTGACGTCTTTGTCAACTAACTTTGAAATTTTAAACAATAAATTGGCTTATGCAAACAACATTCAATGTAAACATTTTTTTACATAGTTACCACAAACCCTTGGCACACCCTCTTTGCATTTAAACTTAGCTAAAGACAGGCCCAATTGCATTGAATTTGAACTAATTGGCAATCTGACATGTAGGATGCCAGCTATAGAGCATTCAACGTTAGATGCTGCAAGTCATGCGTCTAACACTTTTAGCTACTGGCTATGTAAAATGCTCTAATGGTTGCATTCAATGTTGAACGCTGGAACACTAGCGTTTAATGCACCCAGATGCTCTTCCTCTAGCTTTGAATAAGATTCCTTGATTAAAACAAATCCCAATGTCCTCGTAGGCTATTTGCAAACTTTTGGAACTCAAGGATCTAGAAAATAGAACAATTTCCCCCCTTTATTGATCTTTAATCTTTTCCTTCTCTTTTGATTTATTTTTTTTTGCTTATTTTTTTCTTCTTTGCTCTCTTTTCCCTTTTTGTCTTTTCTTTTTTTTATATTCTCTCTTTTTTATTTTTATAATAAAGGAAGGAGATTACAAACATTACACTTGATAAATAAAGGGGAAAAACTTACAAAGGATTTTGGGTCCTAAGACATGCTTCCATAAAATGAAAAAACAAAAAAATAGATTGCAAATGTCTTGTTTATTGTACTTTCTTAAACATTCACCCTTGTAACATTCATTATTCACCACAAACAAAAACCAGAAATTAGTAGAAAACCAGATAATGTGTTAAACGCTGAATATGACACATCTAACATAAGACACTACAGTCCAAGCGTTTAACACTTCTGTCACAGAAAAATACACAGAAACAATTTCCAAGAATGATTAACAATTTGATTTTAGGTTTTCACTTTGTTATTAGTATTTTAAACCTATGTGGCTCTCAAGGTGCATAAGGTTTAGGTATGGCTTTCTTTGGGATAATCTATGGCTCCTCACAAATGGGCTAAAAATTCCTCTTCCTTGGTACTACTCCTACCTCAACTCTTGAGGGTCTTTGGGGAGCGTAAGCACACTTAGATCCCTACCCCATAGAGTACCCACTGCAGACACCTTGATTTTGCGGTGGCTCATAGATAAACATTCCGGATGTTGCTTTGGATGTGGGATGCTCAACCACTTTTGAATCCTATTCAACCTTTCAACTAGCCAAAGATCATTGCATAAACCGACCACAAGCCTATGGCCCAATTAGCAATTCAGGTAGCCAGTGGAGCACCTGATTGGAGAACCGAGCAGGAGCACTATAGTGGCACACCTAGCTGGAGCACAAAGGTGGTGCACCTATCTGGAGCACCATCCTGGCGCATCAAGCTGGTGCACAGCCACCTCTCAGGCTAGTGGCTGCTGGCTTTCCATCTCCCAGGTTTGTAACCCTCACCAGTGAATATTCCATGGGAATCTACGCCAGACTTTTAGTTTGCGAGGCTGTCTACATCCCATGGGAGTTACCCTTGTGGAGCTCTATATAAGGACCCCCATTAGCAACCAGTTGGCAGACTTGGCTAACCTTAAGCAAGCTATCTACTCATTTCAACAACTCCCTCTCGTTTTCTTGAGCATACCCTTGCATTCTAGAGCATTTCCAGCCCCTCCAAAGCAACAAGGAAATATTATCTTGGGTTTTCTAAGAAGGAACACCTTGGACAAGGTAAGTTCCTCTCCTTTCTTTTACTCTTAGTTCTTGCACTGGATAAAACATGCCATGGACTTCATAGACAATCTGTTTTCTTGCTGTTTACATGAGAATTTCATGATGAGATGGTTGCTCCATGTATAGGATATTCTATGTGTAAAATCTGTATGAAAAAATCTGCATTATAACATTTCTGTAATTTTGCCTTTCATCTCTGTTTCTTTTACATAGAGAACCATGATTCATGCAATCATATGCTAGGAGGTTAACAGTCAATATACCTTCTTTGTGTCTACCATTTGCATAATATTATTGATCTCATTCACTCATGCATATTCTTAAGAATCCTATGCAAGTATACAACCATTAACCCATGATTTAGTATGATTTGAAACTAAATGATAAAAGACTTTCATTCGATTATGTCTCATCATGTTTCAGTTTTTTATCATCTGCATAGCTGATCTGATTAAAGAAAAAACACTGATCTCTAAAATCTGGACCAGATTCTGAGTCAGACTGCAGTCTGATTCAGGTTTTCTAGGGAACACCATTCTGGCGCACCAAAGTGGCGCACCTAACCAGAGCACCATTCTGGTGCACCAGTCTGGTCAGAGAGTAAATTACCCTGTTTGCACCCCACTCTGCAAGGTTTCTTGAATGATTTGACTCTGATTTTCTTGGTGTTGATTCTCTGATATTACATGTCTTTGCATGCATGATTTCAACCCAAGATGGCACTATTTTCAAGACTTTTGCACTTTGCATAATTAGCTCATCGTTGAAATTTGGTAGGCTTATTGCCCGATGGACTCCTATATGGAGATTCGTGTGCATCAACCCATGATCCAGACAGCATGGTTGATTCTTGTTGCTTTTATTTGACAGGAAATAGGTGTGATCTTGTGTGAGGCTTGCAACCCTTGAGCACAAGATCCATGTTATCTTTTCATGTTTGGATTTTCCTAGATATTTAAATTGCATTTCTTGA
>JAMKQA010029508.1:0-49699 GCA_024699735.1 Posidonia australis
ACTGTAGGACCCGGGGTATGGTAGACCCGGACTACCCTCAGTGCCGGTGCTGGACGGGTCTGGGGTTAGAGTCCCCAGGTGCTCGGGCACCAGGGCGTTTGTAGGGCGCACTCCGTGCTTGTACCAGTGAGGGTACACTTTGAGGCTGCGGCTAGGGCGGTTGAACTCCAGTACGGGGTGGTTCACCGCGGCACTGCAGTGTGGTGTGGTGACATGGAATCCTCACCAGCTACTTGAGGCCAAGTCGATCGCCTATGGCCAGGGTAATGCGACTAGTTTTTATATGGAAAAGTGTGATTTTATGTGGATTGGTGTTTGTGGACTAGTTTCTAGCCTGGTTTTGTGGCAAATTGTGCCTATGGATTTTAAATGATGTTTTGGGGCTAGGAAACTAGATGAGATGATTTGTTTCTCCAGTGTTCAGAATAAAGGTTTATGAAAAAGCATGAGGTTTTGAAACAAAAGAAAAGAGAGTTTGAAATACCATTGTTTTCCATGTTTTCTGATTAAACATGTGGTTTTGGAAATGGTTTGTTGTTTAGCAATGGTTTTCTTTGGCTTTAGCGCTGTTTTTGGGGTGCATACTGGGTGGCATTCTTGTTACTTACGTGTGTTTTCTTGTTCCCTTGTTTTCAGGTGCTGTGGTGTAGGAGTAGTCTACTTTGGTGCATCTGTTCGAGCCACATTTGTCACACACAGGTCTAGGTAGTTAGCTTTATTGATTTAATATTGCTGCTTAGTTGCTTTTCAGTTCTTTTGGGTAGTTCTTGTACTGTTGTGTAGCACTGGGGTGTTACACTGGATGTAGGTGATGTGGGTGAGAGTAAGGAAGAAAGAAAGGAGGGAAAGGGCCCATGGTTGGAAATTTTAGGTCAAAATTAGCAAGGATGTAACACTTCAATGCGTCACATCACAATATCAATACTACCCAATTAATTAACAGAATAATTAACTAAGCAAAATTAAAAATTGACAGCAAGAATTAAACTAAATAGCTACCCTGAACCTTGTGTGCAGCTAGGTGGTTCCAAATAATTTACACCAGGACTAGACTGTACCTTTAAATCTGCACCTGGAATAAGAAAACCAAACCAAAACCCGTGAGCCATGTATAAATCACCCAGTACGCACTCACCCAAAAATCACGATGAAAAAACCATGGGAAACTCACAAATTGCATTTACTAAGAGTGAGTCAAAAAGGAAACTAAAATCGGGAAATCTTGCCAATAACTTGGAAATTCATTAGAAAATATGCTTTTACGACATAATCATTTTTCTTTTAATTCACATGCATTTATAAACTATTTATGCATTCAAATCCTCGTGTGAAACCCATTTTAGAAAATCTACCCACGATATGAACAAAATCTGTCGTATCACCTTGGCCACAGTTGACCGACCAGTCACAAGCAGTCAGCAAGGCACCAACCTTGACTCTACTGCACCACCACGGTGAACCACCCTGTGTAGGAGTCTAATTGTCCTGGTTGTAGCCTTGTTATAAAACCTATAGCACACACACAGAGTGCGTCCATTGATGCCACTTGGTGCCCGGACACCTGAGCCCTCCTACCCCAGATCCAGCCAACACTAGCACTAAATGAAAGCCCAAGTCTCTCTCACCCTAGGGCTCTGTAGTACCACAATCACAATAACTGGGCAACCACGACTTTGAGCGTGTTGCCGACCTTCAAGAGGGATTCAATACTACTTTTCTGTCGGTATAGCCTTTCAAGTGTGTGGTTCCTATCGAAACCTTGGAAAATGTTTTTAAAACATGAGTTTTATATCCAAAAGCATTTTCCAAAACATTTCATTACCGAAATCCATTATTTGTAATGCAAATCACAATTAACACAATCATTCATTTTACTAAAATTGTTCTAACCAAACCATGCGACCTACCTATGGTACCTATCCGTGGTGCCAATCCGTCGTTCATGTTTTTATAGTAAACCCAGAAACTAGATAACAGGGTCGTCGAAAATCACCTAAAATGGGACCCTTCGGTGGATCCATTTCCGGCACATGAAAAACCACACAAAATATACAAAGCTGTTGGGCTCTCAAGCCCTTACATTTTGGGACAAATATCATTAAAAATTGCAAAGCATTACTCAGGATATAAAATCAGAAAGCTCGAAAGGTTTTGTAAAAGTCTTGTAGTAGGGCTTTCGAAAATCACTTATAAATCCACTTGTAAATCTGTAAAAAGTCCAATATACTTCCTTGCATCAAGGAACATTCTAATCTACTAAAATTTCACAAGTTTATGACTAATTTTGTGAAATTTGCATCATTTAACATTTAATCAAGAAGGAAAATAGGGATGAAACGCATACACAGTCACCTCTAGTGATCCCTTAGTCTTTGGCGAGCTCCTCCTTCACAGGTCACTGACGCACACACAGACACCATGTTTCCTTCCTCCCTCTCTAGTTCTCATGCCTCTCCTCCTCCCATCACCCTTCATCCATTTTTTAAAGGTTGTCAATCGTTGTTGAAGTCTACCACTGACAACCATTGAGAATCGTGCCAGAGCGGTATAGCGATATAGTGAAAAGTTGAAGTCGTAATGTGAGCATAGTAAATGACGGTGCCTAATGTGTTGCACTATGCTTCATTTGGTTTTTACTCCTGTCTTGGTCTCACACATACATAGGGTTACAAAATACCACACTGTAGGGGAAACCAGAGATAAACATAGATATAATCGGGGGAAAACTAACACAAATCAATATTATCACATAGTCATACAATCAGATTATCTAGATTATAATTACATGATTTCACATTCATTTTGGATTTTCTAATATAAACAAAACGTGCCCCCAATCCGTGGTACCTAGACACAGGCCCAACCCACTACTGTTCTATTCTACATTTAGACCTTACATTCTACTCCCTTAAAAGAATTTCCCCACAATTCTCCTCTAGTAGGACAAGTAGGGTACAACGACTGGATATCATCGTCTCGCTCCCAAGTAGCCATCTTCAATCCATGGTGCTGCCACTAAACTAAAATCTGGGAAATCACTTTATTTCTGAGGACTTGCTCCTTCCTATCTAATATTTACTCAGCATCCTCTATCATGAGCAAATCCTCCTGTAGCTCCTTTGGATATACTGGTATCACCAGGGATGCATCTGTCAAGTACTTCCTGAGCATAGAAACATGGAAGACACTATGTACACCTGAAAGTTCTGAAGGTAGATCTAACTTGTATGCCACTTCACCAATCCTTCTGGAGATCTGATAGAATCCAATGTAGCAAGGGCTTAGTTTTCCTCTTTTTCCAAACCTTGCCACCCCTTTACTTGGTGACATCTTTAGGAAAACGAAGTCTTCTACTTCAAATTCTAAAGGTCTCCACCTTCGGTCTGCGTAGCTTTTTTGTCAGCTCTATATAGTTGTCAACCTCTTCCAGATCAGGTCCACTTTGTCTTCATATAGTTGCACAATCTCAAGACTCACAAGTTGCCGTTCACCTACTTCACTCTAATAGGTGGGTGTTTTGCACAGTCGGCCATACAGAGTCTCGTATGGTGCCATCCCAATGCTAGAGCGATAGATGCTCTTCCCAACTTCCTCCAAAGACTATAGCACAGGCTCTCAGCATATTCTCTAGGGTTTGAATCGTTCTCTCTGTTTGGCCATTTGTCTGAGGGTGGAAAGTGGTGCTGAAATTTAGCATAGTGCCAAACGCCTCTTGCCATGTCTCCCAAAACCTTGAGGTGAACCGAGTGTCTCTGTCAGACACGATCAACACAGGAACCCCATGTAGCTGAACTATCTCAGACACATACAACTTTGCCAGTCGAGTCAAGGAAAGATTCACCCTCATGGATAAGAAGTGTGCCAATTTAGTGAGTCGATCCACAATGACCCAAGTTGAGTAGTTCTTTCTCCTTGTTCCAGGCAACCCGGTCACAAAGTCCATCAACACATGCTCCCATTTCCAAACTAGAATACCTAGAGGTTGTAGGGTCCCTTTGGGCTTTTTATGCTCAATTTTCACCATCTGGTAGGTTGTACACTTTCCATGTGCCTAGTATTTCTCTCCTTATTCTGGGCCACCAAAAGTTCCTTTTTAGGTCATTAAACATCTTGGTGCTCTCTAGATGGATCATGTATCTAGACTGGTGGGTTTCATCAAGCAATCTCTATTTTACATTCACCACTTAAGGTACATACAGTTGTAGATTATATCTGAGCCCTCTATCTACGCCAATAGAGAAATGAGGTGCCTCCCCGACCTCTAGCTTCTACCAAATGTCTCATACAAATGGGTCCAACTATTGAGCTACTACAATTGCTTCCAGTGGTCTTGGTAAAATCAACAAATTTTCCACCCAGGCTTCAGTAGGTCCCTAAGACTGCCTCCATGGTCTGCACTCAACCAACCTTTCCAGTAGATGCCATTCCTTGATCATCAGGCTGGCCAACAAATGAGTGCATCTGCTTAATGCGTCTACAACCACATTAGCCTTTCCTAGGTGGTAAGACAAACTGAAGTCATAATCCTTGAGATACTTCACTCACCTCCACTGTCTCAGGTTCAGATCCTTCTATGTGAAGATGTACTTCAAGCTTCGGTGGTTCGTGAACACTTCGAACTGTTCGTCATACAAATTGTGCCTCCAAATCATTAAGGCTAACACCACTATAGCCATTTCTAAATTGTGAGTGGGGTAGTTCATCTCATGGTCCTTTAGCTGACGGGAAGCGTATGCCACAACTTTCCCATGATGTATCAACACGCACCCCAAACTAGTCCTATAATCATTGCTATATGCAGTGAAACTTCCAATCCCAAAGGGTATAGTCAACACAAGAGTGGTGACTAGGTAGGCCATCAGCTCATTTAAGCTTTCTTCGCATTGCCAATCCCAGATGAAATGGACTTCCTTTTGGGTTAGCTTAGTCAGTGGCTCTGCGATCTTGGAGAAATCATAGTCTGTTCTGTATTATGATTATGATGATAATTCTAGTTATATTATGATGTGTTGATGTTAGGATCCTTCCCTATGGTCGACCAGATGGCTTGAGTCTTGTTCGACTCCAGGAGTTTGTATTCATTCATCTTCGAGTCATTTGCTTCGGAGCTCAGGACCAGACTAGCTAGGTTGGCGTTCCACTTGGATGTGGTGACTCCGTTGGGAGAATACAGCTTGGCATGGAGAAATTTGCAGTCTGTTGGCATCAGATTGGGGGACAAGGATTTCAGGGCTAGTTTGATTGTGATGGACATGTAGGAATATGATGCCATCCTAGGGATGGACTGCTTGGCACAACATACAGCTATGATTGATTGTGCCAAGAAAAGAGTTCTAGCTAAGTGTTTAAGCCAAGGCTGATGCATCATGCAAGGTACCAAACCAGGGGAGCCTAGGAAAGTGATCTCTATTATCAAGGCCTACCATTATCTGGCAAGAGGTAGTGTGGGCTACATGGCCTGTCTGACTGTCTCTACTTCGCCTGTGTTTGGAGTTCAAAATTTGCCAGTGGTACAGGAGTATCCCAATGTGTTTCCAGAGGAGTTATCTGGTATGCCACCGCACAGGGAAGTGGAATTTGTGTTTGATTTAGTAACTGGATCAGGTCCAATTTCAAAGGCTCCATACAAGATTGCACCTGCTAAGTTGAGAGAGCTCTGGAACCAACTACAGGAACTGATGGATAAGGGATATATTCATCCTAGTGTATCACCTTGGGGAGCATCAGTACTGTCGTCAAGAAGAAGGATGGTTCACTTCAGCTCTACATAGATTGCCAGATGTTGAACCAGATTACCGTCAAGAACAAGTATCCACTACCTAGGATTGATGATCTGTTTGACCAAGTACAGGGAGCATGTATATTTTCCAAGATAGACTTGAGATCTGAATACCACTAATTATGGATCTGGGAGCCAGATGTGTAGAAGACAACCATCCATACCGATTATAGGCATTATGAGTTTTTGGTTATGCCATTCAGGTTGACAAATGCTCCAGTTACCTTCATGGACTTGATGAATAGGGTATTCATGCCCTATTTGGACTAGTTTGTGGTCATTTTTGTAGATGATGTCTTGGTATACTCTCTAGATGTATAGACCCACTAGAGGCACTTGAGGATAGTATTAGAGACTCTGAGGCAAAACCAGCTTTATGCCAAGTTTTCCAAGTGTAAGTTTTGGCTAGAGGCTTTAGCTTTCCTTGGTCATATTATCTCAGGAGAAGGCATCAAGGTGCATACAACCAAGGTGGAGGTCATTAGCAACTAGGCCAGACCAAAGACAGTGATAGAGATCAAGAATTTTCTTCGTTTGGTAGGATATTATCTGAGATTCATTTAGGATTTTTCCAAGATTGTTGCACCATTAACTAGACTAACTAGAAAGGAAGAGCACTATGCCTGGGATTGGCAGTGCATGGAAAGCTTCAATGAGTTGAAGGCTTGTCTGGTGTCAACCCTAGTTTTGACTTTACCTTTGGGGAGTGGCAGTTTAACATGATGTATGTGGGACCGACTTGGGGTGTATGTCGATGTAGCATGGTACGGTAGTGGCGTACGCCTTGTGCCAATTAAAAGATTACGAGAAGAACTATCCCACCCATGACCTAGAAATGGTAGTTGTGGTATTTACCTTGAAGATTTGAAGGCATTATCTCTATGGTGAACAGTTTAAGGTATATACAGATCACAAGAGTCTAAAGTACATCTTCACTCAGAAGGATCTAAACCTGACATAGAGGCGCTGAGTGGAGTACATCAAGGATTATGACTTTAGTCTATCGTACCACTTAGGGAAAGCAAATGTAGTTACATATGCTTTGAGCAGACACACTCATGTCATGGCTAGCCTGATGATTCGTGAATGGAAATTGTTAGAGGGGCTAGTGGAGTGTAGACCTCAGAGATAGTCTCAAGGAGCTGTCAAAGTTGTGTTGGCAAATTTGTCTATTCACCAGAGGATGATCGAGGTGATTGTCACTGGTCAATAGTATGATTTCGTTGTACTAGATATCTGGAGAAAGCTCGAAGTTGGGCATGCCCCACATTTGTTAGTTGGGGCAGACGGTGGGTTGAGGTACGACCTGTGATTGTATGTGCCTCAAGTGGAAGAAATCAAGAATAGTTTGCTTGATGAGGCTCACCACTCTAGATATACTATCCATCCAGGAAGCACCAAGATGTATAAGGACCTGAAAAGGAATTTCTAGTGACCTAGGATAAAGAGGGAAATTACTAAGTATGTGGCAAAGTATGCAACATGCCAGATGGAGAAGATAGACCACCAGAAGCCCAAAGGGACTTTGCAGCCTCTTGACATGCCAGTCTGGAAATGGAAGAATGTGTCAATGGACTTTGTGGCGGGTTTACCTAGAACCTGAAGAAAGAATGATACCGTTTGGGTGATTGTGGATCACCTTACAAAGTCGGTACATTTCTTGCAAATGAGGGTGAATCTTCCTTGGACACGGTTAGCAGAGTTGTATGTGGCAGAGATTGTTAGATTGCATGGTGTTCTAGTGTCGATTGTGTCTAACAAAGACACAAGGTTTACATCAAGGTTATGGGGAGCATTGTAGGAGGCATTTGGTACTATTTTGAGTTTCAGTACGACTATTCAACCCCAGACAGATGGATAGATAGAGAAGGCCATCAAAACACTGAAGGACATGCTGAGAGCCTACACCTTGGACTTTGGTGGTAGTTGAGAGGATCATATACCTTTGATTGAGTTTACATATAACAACAGTTACTACGCTAGTATTGGTATGGCACCATATGAGGTATTGTATGGCAGACCTTATAGGACACCCACTTGCTGGAGTGAGATGGGTGAGAGACAACTGGTTGGCCCTGAGATCATACAACAATACGATGGCAAGGTAGACCTGATAAGGAAGAGGTTGTTGTCTGCCCAGAGTCAGTTGAAGAGTTTTGTAGATAGGAGGTGCAGACCTTTGGAATTCGAGGTGGGAGACTTCATTTTCCTGAAGGTGTTACCAACCAAAGGAGTAATGTAGTTCGGAAAGAGAGGCAAGTTGAGCCCCAGATACATCGAACCGTATCAGATTACAAAAAGAGTTAGTGAAATGGCATATAGATTAGATCTGCCTCCGGAGTTGGCTAGTGTACACTACACCTTTTATGTGTCCATGTTAAGGAAGTACTTGACTGATGTGTCCTAGGTAATACCAGTGTAGCTAGAGGAGCTATGAGAGGACCTGTCTATGATCTAGAATGTAGTACAAATGCTGGACAGAAAAGAACAAATCCTCAGGAATAAAGTGATTCCATTGGTGTTGGTTCAGTACCAACAACATGGTACAAAGGAGGTTACTTGGGAGAGCGAGGTACACATCCAAAGACAGTACTCCTATTGTTTTACTAGAGCTGAATTTTGAGGACGAAATTCTTGTAAGGGGGTAGGATGTAACATCTAGGCCTAATTATCCATTTTTGTTGTAAACCATGTAATTAATTGTAATATTTGAATATGGTTTACTAATGGATAGTTTGATTTGTTTTGGGTGGTTGTTGTGGTGTCCCTCTCTCTGTAGCATGTGGAGTTTTTTCCTTGGTTGTGTAATTCTGGTGTTGTGCCTGAGTGTGTGGGACTTGGGTTGGACCCTAGTTAACCCAAGCACAGTGCCCCTTCACAAGCCTTTGTCTTCTTCCTCTTTTTCATTCCTCTCTTCAACACCCGTGCCTTCATTGTGACTACATGCCCGTCCTGTCTACTCCACTGTCATCTCAAGCAGAGGAGGTCTAACGGGATTTGAGGAGGCAGAGGAGATAAATGGGAGGGGAGAATGAGGAGGAGTGGGCTGTGGCAAGCAAGTGTAAGGGAGAGCAGTGCTTGTGTGCTAGAGGATAGGAGCCTTGTGTGCACGATCCATTAGTGGGAGAGACTTTGTTGGAGGTCAGGAGAGACTAGTCAGGGTGCGAGTAGGTCACTAGAGTGTCGAGCAAGGTATGTGACCTCCCCTTTCCTCCTTCTTACTAGTTTTGGATAAATGGTTTAATGGCATGAAAAGGCAAAAGTACATGTTAAATCATGGAAAAATTGTAGAAATTATGGGAATGTGATGAATAGCATGAATGTGTAGAGATCCAATGGTTAGGACAAATTTTATGGATTTTTATGAATGATATGCCATATTATGTGTTTTGCACTCTTGTTGCTTCTGATTTTATTCTAAGAGCAATAATGAATGGATTTGAATGATGTTTGTCCCAAAAGGGAGGAGAGTTAGAACCATACATTTCGTGATTTTAGTGTGATTTGTGGTTGGTCGGAAATGGGTTCACCGGAAGTCCCAATACCGGCAAATGGATGGCTAGGGCTAAGGGGAGGTTTTCTAGAAATGGACATTTCGGTATGCCGAATTGGGTTCGGCATACCGTTTTGGTGTTAGTATTCGACCAAAAACCCAAATTCAGTAGAACTTCTGGTTTAGGGAATTTCGATCAACCAAAGGTATTTTGGTCATCTGAAGCAGGGATTTAAGGATTTTCAAACGACCAAGTCTCGATTTTGGTCCACTATTCTGGGTGTTTGATGGCCAATTTGGTATGTCGATCTGGTTTGGTCTACCGAACCAAGCCCTTGGCCCATATGAATAATGTGTAGTTAAAATGAGAATAGATAATTTTAAATGGATAATGAGCATGTCTTAGTGATGTTTCCCATGTTGAAGGCATGGAGGAATGTTGAATTTAAATTAAATGAAATTGAATGATGGTTTTACGTGGTTTGCATGAGACCCATTAAGAGTTGAAATGCTTTAATGTTAAGCATGTATTAATGATAGTGAATCCATGTAAATAACATGACGTAAATATGGAAATGTTTCCAAGATTAATGAGATTTTTATGAGAAAGACCCTAAAGTTTATGAAAGTGAATTGTGTGTTGTTCCAGATCCACGTAGTGATAGGGTAAACTGGTAGGGGTTGTGGACCCCGATAAGACCGGTTAACACAAGTGTGGTAGCTGAGGTTTTGGAATCATGATGTTTGTGTGGTTGCCGAGGTTTGGGGGCAGTTGAAAGAGACCAAGTTACTCCCACTTGAGACTGTGTCGACTAGACCTGGGAATGAGAGTACCGGGTGCCGGGACACTTTTAGGGCGCCAAGAAAGGCGTATCTCCATACATGTTAAATAAATGAGATTGAGGCTTGTTGGCCAGGGCGGTTGTCCTCCTGTATGGGGAAGGGGTACTGCAATAGTGCAGGTTGGAGAGGTTTGTACATTGCCTTCTGCTTGTAGCCAGGTCACCTCGAATGAAGTTGACACTAGTGATTTGTGATTGATGTGTGTGTTGTGGTTTTGGACTAGAAATGGTTTGTGTTTGGCTTATGGATTTAGCCAGTTTCTAACCAAGATGAGTTATGGTTTTGAATCACATGCCAGCCAAGTGTTGAGATGCATAAAAGATTTGGTCGAGAATGTGGTTTCTTGAGATGCATAAAAGATTTTCAAATGTAATGATTTCTAAAAGAGAAAATGTTTGAGAAAGGTATGGTCCTGGGAAAGAGATCCCCAAGGATTTTTTGTTTTGGTGCGAATTACAAGTTTTCTATGAACCGATTTTGAGTAATTACCGAGAACATTAGTTTTGGTTTTGTTTAGCTGAGATAAAGAGTTTTCTCAAGATTTTTGGTAGTTTTTGCTGTGGTTTCTCGCGTGGTCGCGTATTGGGTGGTTTAGATGTCACTCATACGTATTTTGTTGTTTGTGAGTTCCCAACTACTGTTGATGCCTGCACGGCCATCTAAAACACACATACAATATGCCAAATTAAAGATCTCGATGAGCTCTACAATTTGGTACAAAAATCACAAGGATCTAATAGGCGAATCTCATGAAATCACCAAGAAACCAACTAATCGAATAGTATAAACCATAATCAAATAATTGGTGCCAAAAATTCTATGAGCCACAAAAAATCACAAAACACACACCAAATTGAAGAACTCATCAAGTTCCACAGTCTAGAACAAAAATCATCAAAATCCATTCCTTGTGGGCCGAGAAAATGAAAAACAAAGCCCACAGTCACTGTTCATCCAGAACCACTGAATCCATCATCCGATGCCCTTAAATCCTTGTAAAAGCTTCATAAATTACCATAAAAGCTTCAAGCATCCACAAACACACAATTTCACACTATCATGCTTCTTGGAATCGAATTGAGCATAAAAGGGAAAATCTACAAGGGTGTGCACCTCGCACTGAACTCATAAACACCTCTTCTAGCCGACGATGACCTCCTCTACACACAAGCACGACCACACATCACCTCGACCCCTTCTCTCTCATCCTCACTGTCTCCTTTCTCTCTCTCTCTCCCTCCCTCTCTCTCTCTCTCTCTCTCTTGTGATAGAAGAGGGAGAGGGGGAAGAAGAAGAGGAAATAGAAGAAGAATGAAGAGTCACGAAGAAGAGACAGGAATTCTCAATTTCTCCCTCTCTCTCTCTCTCTCTCCTCAACACTCATATATATATATAATATAATAAGTATGGGAGAAAGCCATAGCCTCGAGGGGAAACCCATGCACATACCTGCAACCCTCAAACACGTGTGCACGAGCATGGTTCCACCCTTTCACAGACCCATGCATCGACTTCAAGACCATACGACTAGCCCCTTGAAGGTCATTGCTATGTGCAAGCAAGGTTGTCAGTACATATTCACAACTACACAACTACTTATAGCTCGAGTGGTTTGTGTCAGAGGAGAATAGTTGGCAGGGTTCCTCAACAGCCACTACAACTTCGAAACCATCCTCAGGGTCTTCCTAAGGGTCCCCTTAGTATTGCGGACTCAAGACACTAGGATACGAAGTTTAGAACTTGATAGTGATAACAAATCTACTGAAAACGCAATTCTACCCTCAATTCTGAATATTGAACTCTTCGTGCCACCAATTCGTGCTAGCAAATTGCGTTGATAACTCACGCTAACCACACAGATTTGACCCTAAAATCTAGATAAATAGCTAGTTAAAATGCCACCAAAGGTCTGGGTTATCACACACAAAACAGACAAAACACAATGAAAACACCTATGTCATCCACATGCCTCCAATGACAACTTCTCCAACCAAGCTCTAGTTGAATCACGTGTCCAGGGGCCTCTATGAAGACTGAAGAGCACGTCTCAAGCCTCCTCTTATGCATGCACAACCCAAAAATTTAGGAGCCATCTCCTCTTCTTCTTCTACTTCTTGACTCGAAAATAGGGTAGCAACCTCTCTCTCTCATCTCACCTCTCTTTCTCAACATTCTCTCTCAATCTCAAAAGCATAAGAGCTCAAAAAAACTCCCTATACATGCTGCATTGCTCTTTTATATAAAGCCACGAGATCCACTAAGAAATGCAAGCAACACGTGTCAACACAACACCAAGCCAACACCACTCCACTTAAGTTAACTTAATTCCACTTATGCATTGAAAACATGATCACTTGGCAACAATAATCCTATACATACACAAAAGGTCTGCAAAGCAAGGCAAGACACGTACATGCTCATGTATCCAATCCACTTAAATAATCCGTGATTAATCAACCTATTTGTGTAAGGAGAAATAATCAATGTAAGACACTTCCAAAATACCACACTAATAATCATTGTTAATCCAATAAAGCCAAGATAATCAATTACAAATCTTCACGAAGATCTAAATCCAAATCATCCTCTGTATATCCAACTAACAACATCATTAAAGTGGAATTATCAAACTCCACACAGTAAAACCAATAACTCACTGCACTCTGGCTCAGAGCAATACACCCCCAATACATGCTGGAAACACGTGCATCCAATATGCACTAGGCATATGCACCTCCAATACGCTCTTCTAAAACACGCCTCTTAGACACAACACAATGAAAAAAAGCAAACAAAATTGCAGATGTTACACATACCTCTTGTAATTGTATTATTATCATCCTCTTTGACGCTGAAAGATAACCCTAGTGCGGTCGTGGATGTAAGCTTTTCGCGAACCATGTAAATCCTGTGTTCTTGTATGTGTTTAATATTCTTGCCTGTTCTATTCATTCATTTCTCTCACCTTTAGTAGGCTCCGATCCTCAACATAGGGGTGTCAATAGGATGAGTTAGGGGTGAACCCATGACCAACCCATTTTGAGATAATAGGTTAAAGGTTAGGTGATGACCTGTTTTTCCAGCCCTTGACCCACAACCTCACCAAACCTGTTTGGGTAATGGGCTATGGGTGGGGCAACAAGTCAATATACAATAAAATGACCAATCCTTGTAATAAATCAACTTGTATATAACGTGTATCGTATAATATTCACGTGCCATTTGGCACAAGTGCCATGGAGAGACCAAGCACCACTCCTTTCACATGTGCAATGCTTGCTGTCTGGTTGGACTAAGTGCCATTTGGCACTTGTGAGTCGAGTGTATTTGGTCAAGTCGGTCCTCAATGTTATCCTTTTCTACTAGATGACGGTCATTTGGCTTCCATAGTAGTTTTCTCAAAGGTTGAGTGGCTCTGCATTCACTTTGTTTCGTAGGCAGCCAATACGATCTCGAGGTCTGGGCATTATGAGCATAGTCATGTGTAATGATGTGGGGCTGCTAAAGTGTTTTTGGTGTGTAGCCTCTTAGCGTGATACTTCTAGGTTGCTTGGATGCATGCAAAGTATGTTGGGCATAGGTTCGTGTGGGAGGTGTCGTTGAGTTAGTGTCCCTCTTGGGCTTGGAGGGGATTGCTTTCAATTAGACATCTTGTGAAGGGGCTCATAGGCAGGAGCCCTCCTCTTTGGCTGCCTAATTCCTCTGGTTCCTTCACATCACGATCTACGTTGGAAGTTATAAGGTGATGCAATCCTTTCCCTACTTGGGCCACTACTATATGGTTCAAGGGTCATGACCCCCATCATGCTACCACACATTGGATGGCTATGTTTGGCTAGCTCAAGACTTAGGATTGCCTGTGTAAGCATGGGTCAGTCATTGTGTTTTGATGTGCCTTATGTCATCATGCCTATGAAGACTTGCACCATGTGTTCTTTGAGTGCTCCTTCTCTAGAATGATGGTGCTCCTAGTAGTAGATTACCTTCACCTCAATCTGGATGGTGTCGTCAAGGAGTTGGTGCTTAGGATGTAACAACTCAGATTTGGAAGTAGTGCATTGGTCAGATATTTAATGAGAAATTCGGGTGTGTAGGATGTTGGAAGCTTTAGCATCCAATGTTAGATGCATTCTCGACAATGTCTTACACCTGGTGTTGGATTTTTGGCTTTCTTGGTGTTTTGTTGTTGTAGTGATGTGTTGACCCTTGTGGAAGTCTTAAGGGCTTGCTATGGGCTATGAAGGCTTCTTGGTGTGCTCTAGTGGCTGATCTTTATTTGCATGAACCATGTGGACGATGAGTGGTCACGTGGTCTGGGTTCATGCTCATAGCTTCCTTCTTTCTCTTCTTCTTCACTAGCCCCCACACCTCCTTCCCCTTCTTCTTCTTCTTATTCTTTCTTTCCTCCTTCTTAATGGGAGAGAGAAGAGACGAGAGAGGGAGGGACTAAGAGGGTGAGGGAGAGAAGGAGAGATGCTGAGAAAGAGAGAGGAGGAAGAGGTCGTCATTCCACCACGCCTCTATTGCTGTCTAGAGGAGGAGCAGGAGACCTATGTCACTAGCCTTCACTCACCGCTATTATCATCACCAGAGTGAGGTACACACCTCATAGTGTAGACACCATACTTTGGTAGCCATTTGCTAGTTGATTCATCCGGAAGAGCGCACCAATGGCAACAAGGCACTGTCCCCACTTTATAACCCATTTCACACCCCAAAACCCTAAATCCAGCCCAACACCAAACCTAAGCCCATTTAATGGCCCAACATTCAAGAAGTAGGTTCAAAATACAACCAAAAAGCCCTGACATGACCTAGGCATATCAGACTGGCACATGTGGATTTGGGGCGTAGATAGGTCACATGGGTAAGTGGTGCAATTTCCCCTAGGTCAGTGCTTAATTAGTTGGAGGTTCGATTGATCTTTTCACTTGATGGACCACCAATCCGCCTCTTCTCATTAGATAGCATGGATTTGGGCATGCTCCCTGAATTACTTAGACCGTCATAATAACCCTAAACCTACCCCAAAACCCAATCCAATCCTACTTGATTTAATCCTAAACACCCACCTTAATTAACATTTGAATCCAATGACTCCCAATCTTTCTTCCCTCTATAAAACAACCTCTCCTACATCCAGACCCTTCCTCTTGGATCTCTTGACTCTTAGGACTCCTAGCTTTGTGCACCATCCATTCTTGAGCAAACCACCACCGTCAGCCACCAATTTCGGCCACCATCCTACACTTTCTAGCCATCTAGTGAATACAACATCATCCTCAGCCTTGCATCAACTATATTGTGCCCTTAAGACCTCCTGGTCTTCCAGCAGAACCTTCCCTCTTGTTGAAGCATCCCATCACTGTCCACTGGCCATCACCGACCATCTAGTCACCACCACCGTCGATCGAAACTATCACTACCACATGAAGCCACTGAAACACCTCATTTCTCCTCATTTTACCCACTAAACCTCTCCCTAACATCACCATAGTCCCTTGTGTTTGCGTCCGCACTGTCGAGCCTCTTCAACTTAGAGAAATGCCACCGTAAGCTACCCGTCGAGGGACAACCCACCAACTCTACAGGTTTTTCCCTTCATGTTGAGCATGTTTATCTATTTTTCCCTAGCTTTTACTACTTCGTCGTGTCATCCTATGCATATTTCATTTGAATTTTTCATGCCATATCAGTCATGCATCATTGACCATCCTGACCATCGACGATGGGTTCGATGGGCTCGAGAATGGCCGATAGCCTATGAGCTCCTTTGCTTCCCTTTTTGGCACATCACCACCTTCCTCTTTCCTCTCTTAATCACCCCAAATAGCCACTTGATGCTCCTTGCCACCAACATGGCAAACCGAGCTTGTGGTTGCCGATGAGATACGGTGAGGACGATGGAAGGTGTACATTGCATTCATTCACATCCTTCTTGCCTCCATGCATTCCTCCTTACTCCCTCAAACCTCTAGAAACCTTGGATTGCCTCATCAGAGCTTGTGGTTGGAGTTCATAGTCTAGCTCATCGGTGGAGCCCAACCGATGGTGAGGTAGGTGGGTGGAGTCATCTGCTCAGCTGCGACCTTGTCCAAGTGTCCAAGTATATTCCCTTACCTCCCCTCATGCTTCTCATGCATCGTATAGCATCCAAGCATAGCTACATTTTGATCTGAAGCGAGGAGAAGTTCGCAAAAACTTCTCGATAGCATGTGGGACCAGCATGGAGAGGTGGCATGGATGGCCAATGCGGTTTGCTTGGTTCAGTATAGGCTACTTTGCTGAGCTCCATACATTGCCATATTCTGTTTTCTCTTTCTGACCATGCATGACCCCTTATGTTTCCCTGCATTTGCATGCCCTCACCCTCATTGCATGGTTTTCTTAATGTTTTTTGGCATTCCGCATTCATCCATAGGGCAATAATGTTTACTATGTCAAGTTCTTTTGACTATTGGTCGATAATTGGTGACACACTAGCGAGAGATTAGCCATGAATGACTGATTTCTTGAGGTTATGGGGGTGCCTAAATCTTCCCTATACATGAACATTTGCATTGACAATACACAAGCAAGCGATTAGCCAAGAAAGACCGATTTCTCAGACATATGGGGGTGCTTAAACCTTCCCCATGCATAACAAGAGTCCATACCCTTTCTTTGGCCCACAATGACCAATGTGTTGCATCCATTTGGTACAAAGCAAGCACACACATTCATTCACATTCATTTGCATTTTTTTCTCGCATTTTTATGTGTTTGGTTCTCCTCGTCTTTCTGTTAAATAGACTAGGTGGCGACTCCATTTTTTTTCCTTTCCTTTTTATCCTTTCTTTTCCTTTGGTGTTTTCAGAGTTGAGTGTCCTTCCTCGAATTCACCATTTTTGCCATGACCTTATCGATTCACAAGTCTTGTTTTCAAACTTGACTCGCAGTTCCTATTTGCCAGCATGGTCTCACATAGGACTCAATATGATTCCTAGGTGTATGATAGTGTGCTTGTGATGTGTGAATGTTGTTGTATATTTTTGGAGCATTTATGGCAGATTTCTTTGGCCATTTCTTGTCCAAATCGTCACAAGATCTTAGTTTTAGTATGTGGGTCTTGTTTTGTGGTTCAGTGTGTGTGGTTTAGCCTTGATTCCTAGGAAGGGGCGATTTTTGGGTTTAGGGCTTGCCATTTCTATTATTGGTAAAATCGACATACTAAAATTATTTTTGTATGCCGATCATGCTCTCGAGAATGCTCTGAACCCAGGAATTGGGATACTATCTGATTTCAGTATGTCGATTGGCTCTTGGGATATTGGCCTGGTACTAGTTTTCAGTATACCGAATGGGTTCAATATACCAAATGGGTCCTTTGGTATGAGTCCAGAAGCTAGGTTCGATTGGCCAATTTACATCAATGTACTAGACCAAGACCCAGATTCGGTTGATAGATTCTAGATTGGTCTACCAAATCAGACCTTGGGTTTGTTCCTGAGTGTAGGCTTGGGTTTTTGAGTGTTATAATATTAATGATTAATAGGTTAATCATGTACATGATTAGAAGAATTATTAGAATGATTTTAGTAATTGTTTAAATGAATTAGCAAGAAATCCCTTGAGTGTGGGTAGATTAAAAGATGATATAACTTAAAAAATAATAAGTCTCTCCTTTAATGGTTTAGAATTGACAATAGGGATCATAATTTAATTCCTAGGTCTAGATATTGGTTTGGTTTTGGGTGTGGTGCAATTAATGATGTGTTCAGTGGCACTATCTTAGGTGTTTGACCTAGAGCTAATTGTGGCTCATGTGAGAACAGTAGGTGTCTTATACTTTTGCACCAAAACATAGAGTTTTGGTCATAGTTTGTATTGTGTCCAGTCTTGTAAGTCAAGTGGGACTTTAAGACTATTGCCCTAGTTTTGGTGTGGCTTCTTCTAGGTGATTCTTTTCACCATAAGGTGTTGTTATTGTTGTTTTGGGTGCTTTGCTTGGGTTGTCGTTGTGGGTTGAGCGAGGTTGTAACGCCCTGAACTCGGGTAAACTACCTAAATCATAGTATCACAAGCAATAACAATAATGACAACATTAATTAAACAACTGTAACTAACTAAGGCTCAACATCAAAAACAATGTGTGGCTAGTGGCTCCTATACGGGCACTAGAACCGAACTACACCACCTGCACCTAAAACCAAACAAAGCACGCGTGAGTGACATCTAAGTCACCCAGTACGCGCCCCATACTGAAAACCATGGCAAAACAGTGAGAAAACACAAGTCTAGACTATTACAAAACGTGATTCTCAAATATGCATTTTAAACCATCATTTCTTTTTAAAATATTTGGAATCTCTATCAAAGACAAACTCTTTTTTTTTCAAAAGCTCACATTCTCTTTTCCAATTCATGCATTTTTAAACCTTTTTATGCATTTTGCGAAATCCACATTCTTGACCTGATCCAACCTAAAACACAAGGCCCCACAGGGCTCAAAACAAAACCATTTACATTGGTTGACAACTGGTCAAAACAGGATGCATATTCTTTGTTAGAATCTAGAGACAAAAACACAAGTCTCATTCTAGCTAAAACCACACATTTTATTTCCACTTTTCTTATTAGTGTTACCTTGATCAAAGGTAACCAAGTACACAAGCAATAAGTGAGGACACCATTTCCTTTACCTCTCTACATTGTTGCGGTGAAGTTCCCCATGTGAGAGGACACCGCCTCGGCCAACAAGCCTCAATATCATTTCATATGCACGGGGATACGTGTTTCTTTGCTAACGTCTCATCAGTGACTCGAACACCTGGTTCATATGCCTAGGCTCAGCATACATCGTCTCATGTTCGGTGACCACGGTCGTATCTGACAATTGATATCTTATCAATTTACCGACACCAACCCTTCGTGGTCCTACACTGGCAACCACGGTCGCATCTCATAATTGATTTTATTGGAGTCTCATACTCCTACCACATTGTCGACACCAGCCCCTCGTGGTTCTAGGACTCATTATCATTTTCTTTTCCAAAATTCTTGGGTTTTCTCTTAAAACCATTACACATTCTCTTTTCTCTGCAGGGGATCATTCCTATACAAACATGACCCTCCATTTGGGTCCCAAGCTCAAAACCATGTAAAATTATGCACACATATCTATTATTGGGTCTCATACCCAAAAACCACATTAAACCAAGCATTTATCAATTTCTGACTATCTTTGGGGCCTTAGGCCCAAAACCATATTCAATTTTATTTATTTAAATTTCATATTCCTCCATGTTATCCACATGGGGAGGACTTTATTAATACATGCCCATTATCCATTCAAACCATTTATTTGTCATTTGTCCCACACAATCAATCATATGGGCTAGGGGTCTGGTTCGGTCGACCGAACCAAATTGGTATACCAAATTAGGCATCAAACACCTAGAATGGTTGACCGAAACTGAGGATCGGTCCTCCAAAAATGCCATTTGCTCTAGCCCTCTTAAACTTCTCTACTCCGACCACCTCCACAAATCTCTTTGGCCGCTCTCTGCTTGAGTTGACAGTGGAGGAGACGAAATGAGCATAGGGTCGTCTATGGAGTCACAAGTGGTGGAGGAAAAGAAGAAAGTAGAGGAAGGAGATGGGCACACCCCTCAAGGAGCACTATCCTTAGGTTGACCAAGGCCAAATCTGCATCCCACACACACAAGCACAATGCCAAAAACCACACAATCAGGGACCAATGAACTCAACCACACAGAGTGAGACACATAATAATACCAGAATATCAAATTATCTATTAATAAATCATTTTCAAATATTACAATTAATTACATAGTTTACAATTAAAAATAAATGATCAGGTCCAAGTGTCACATCCTAACCCGCTTATAAGAATTTCATCCTCTAAATTCAGCTTTAATAAAACAAGTAGGGGTATTGTCTCTAAATGTCCACCCGTGCTCCTAGGTAGCCTCCTCTATACCATGATGTTACCACTGAACCAACACCACTGGAATAACTTTATTCCTAAGGACTTGCTCTTTCCTGTCCAGTATTTGAACTACATTTTTAATCATAGATAGGTCCTCTTGCAACTCCTCTGGTTGCATTGTTGTGACACTTGGGCCTGATTATCTATTTTAATTGTAAACAATGTAATTAATTAT
Organism: Posidonia australis; assembly: GCA_024699735.1. Lineage (NCBI taxonomy): Eukaryota > Viridiplantae > Streptophyta > Magnoliopsida > Alismatales > Posidoniaceae > Posidonia > Posidonia australis. The sequence goes on from JAMKQA010029508.1 coordinate 20,282, forward strand.
TATATTGTATAAATGGTGTATTAATGGATAATCTGTTGTTTCTTATGAGTGTGAGGGTTTGGTTGGCTTTCTGTGCACCTCTTTGTGATATGGGACCAATGTGGAGTTCGATTTGAGGATGCACAATTGCCTCGGTTTGTGTGCCATCCTTTTCCCTTTTCTTTCTTTCTTTTTCACACTCTCTCTCATGAGCTCTCACCATCTTCATCTTCTTTCTCCTTATTCCCTCTGACCCATGCCACCATAGAAACGCATGTGTTGTCATGTCCCCTCCGACATGAGGGTGGTGGGGTTGGTGGCTGGCGTGATATAGGGAGGAGGAGGAGGAGATAAAAAGGGAAGGAGGCCAATGGAAGAAGAGGGAAATGAGCGAAGGATGAGGAAAAGGAGAGAAGATGAATCAAGGAGCCAGAGGGAGAGGAGGAAGAACTGAGCTGTGTGCATCGCCGCCGTGGGTCACTAGGGAGGTCCCCAAAGTGCCACCTAAAGGTACGTGACCCACTTCCTCTCTCGTGTCCATGTTTTTAGTTTAACATGTTAAATGCATGAAAAATTAGAATAAAGGCAAGTAAAATCATAGAAAAATAATAGAATGGATGGGAATGTGATGGATAGCATGAATATGTAGATATCATGCGATTAGGATGAAATTTGGTGGATTTATGCAAGTTTTAGGGATGTAAGCAATAGTGATTCATAACGAGCTTCACCCCTTTATGATTTTCATATGGATTGCAAGACGAGTGACTTTATGAATGGCTTGTGGAGTTTTGAAGTAGACTCAAGGGTCTACACCTTGTGATTTATCGATGATTTATGATGCATGTTTAACGGGTCCACCGGAGGTTCCCATTTCCAGCGAATTGTGTAGGTTGAAACAAGGGAGGTGTTCTGGACACGGGCAATTCGGCATGCCGAACTGGGTTTGACATACTGAATTCCTGTTATATTAAGCCAAAATACCTGGTTTCGGTAGATCGAAATCACTCGGTCAACTGAAATAGGGAGTTTCGGTATACCAAAAATGTTCAATATACCAAACCAGGGATTTTTGGTATACCGAACCTGGTTTTCGATCTGTCGATTTTTCCTTGCCCCTGATATATTAATGTGAATAGTAAAATGGAGATTTAATGGTATTAAACAGATAATGAGCATGTGTTTAGGTTGTCTTCCCCATGTAAATGTCATGGAGGAATATGGAACCCAATTAAGTAAATTTGGGAAATGATTTGGGGTTTGAAACCCTAAGGATAAATAAAAGTGATTAATGTGTCGTTTTATGTAATTTTAGGCATGAGACCGAATTTATCATTTTAAAGTATGGTTTTTCATGAGTTGAGTTGGCACCCCAGTAGAGGGTCATGTGTTGCATGGATAGATTCATGCAACGAAAAGAATGAAATGGAAATGGTTTTGAAAGGAAAATTTAAGAGTTTTGAAAATAAAACACTAATAATGTGTTGTGGAATCATGGGGGTTGGTGTCGACAATGTGGTAGGAGAATGACATTCCAATGAAACCAATTGTTAGATATGATCGTGGTTGCTAGTGTGGAACCATAAGTGGATGGTATCGACAAATTGTAAAACATCAATTGTAAAACACGACTATGGTCACCAATGTTTGTGACGGTGTAGGTTGAACCTAGGTTATTAAACCTAGTTGTTCAGATCACCGATGGGACGTCAGATAAAGATGTATCCCCATACATATATGAAAAGAAATTGAGGCCGGTGGATCGGGGCGGTGTCCTCTTGCACGGGGAACTTCACCACGGTAGTGCAGGGAGGTAGGGGAAATGGTGTCCTCACCTACTGCTTGTGTGCTTGATTACCCCTGATCAAGGTAACATCAATAAAGAAAAGTGGAAATGAATAAGAAAAGTGTGTGGTTTTGTGAAAATGAAAGAAATGTGGTTTAGCTAGTATTGGACTTGTGAATGGTCCTAAAATCCTAGAATTAAATAAGAATTGTGTTTAAACCAGTTACCAGTCAGTGTTCGTGATTTTGGTTTTGAGCCTTATGAGGCATTGTGTTTTAGGCTGAACCTGGACGAGAATGTGGTTTTCTTGAGATATAAGAATGGTTTTAAAATAAAATGTATAAAGAAAAGAAATATGACTTTTGAGAAAGAGCATGGTTTTGGAAACTGATTTCCAAATGTTTTGAAAGGAAAGAGAATGTGGCTTTGGGAATGGATTCCCAAGTGATTTCAAAGGAAAAGAAAATGATGTTTTAAAAATGATTTTGAAAAGGAAACCAAGTTTTATAAATTAAAAGTTGTGTTTTTAGTAATTTTGTCGGATTTTGTTATATGTGTGTTTGGGGGGCGTACTGGGTGACTTTGATGTCACTCACGCGTGCATTGGTTGGTTTTTAGGTGAAGGTCGGGTGTAGTTGAGTTCTGGTGCCGGAGTAGGAGTTTCTAACCGCACATCGTTTCCTGGAAGTGAGCCTTAGATACCGTTACTTAATTATTACTGTAATTAGTGTAATTTTGTTTATGATACTGTGATCTTGGTAACGTGCCCGGGATCGAGGTGTTACAACTGGTGTAACTTTGGACGTATCGACCAACATTTCCTCAACATGGATACATGGAAGGTGCTGTGTACACTAGCCAACTCCAGAGGCAAGTCTAGTCTGCATGCCACCTCACCAACCCTCTTGATAATCTGGTATGGTTCGATGTATCTGGGGCTCAGCTTGCCTCTCTTTCCAAACCGCATCACTCCCTTGGTTGCTGACACCTTCAGGAAAATGAAGTCTTCTAGCTCGAATTCCAAAGGTCTCCACCTTCTATCTGCATAATTCTTTTGTTGACTCTAGGCAAACAACAACCTCTTCCTAATCAGGTCCACCTTACCCTCGTACTGCTGTACAATCTCGGACCTAATCAACTGTCTCTCACCCACCTCACTTTAGTAAGTGGGTGTCCTGTAGGGTTTGTCATACAATGCCACATATGATGCCATACCAATACTGGCATGGTAGCTATTGTTGTAAGCAAACTTAATTAGAGGTAGATGATCCTCCTAGCTACTACCATGGTCTAAGGCACAGGCCCTCAGTATGTCCCCTATGTTTGGATGGTCCTCTCTATCTGACCATCTGTCTAGGGGTGAAAAGCGGTACTAAAACTAGACACTGTACCAAAAGCCTCCTGTAAAGCTTCTTAGAACCTCGATGTGAACCTCGTCTCCATCAGACACAACACTAGGATGCCATGTAGTCTCACAATTTTTGCAATATACAACTCTGCCAGCTTTGCCAATGGAAGGTTCACCATCATTGGCAAGAAATGTGCTGATTTAGTAAGGCGATCCACAATCACCCAAACTGTATCATTCTTTCTTCGTGTCCTCGATAAACCCGTCACAAAATCCATCGATACATTCTCCCATTTCCACACTAGAACGTCCAGAGGATGTAAGGTCCCTCTAGGCTTCTGGTGCTCTATCTTCATCATCTGGTAGGTTGCACACTTCACCACATACTCAGCAATTTCTCTCTTCATCATAGGCCACCAGAAATTCCTTTTCAGGTCCTTATACATCTTAGTACTTCCTACGTGAATAGTATATCTAGAGCGGTGAGCTTCGTTAAGCAGACTATTCTTGATTTCCTCCACTTGAAGCACGTACAACCTCTAGTCGTACCTCAATCCACCGTCTACCCCAATTGAAAAGTGCACGGCATTGCTAGCTTCCAGCTTCCTCTAGATATCGGACACAAAAGAGTCACACTATTGAGTAGAAACAATCGCTTCGATCATCCTTGGGCGAGTAGACAAATTTGCCAACCTAACTCTAGCAGCTCCCTGAGAGTGTCTCCGAGGTATGCACTCCACTAGCCCTTCTAACAATTTCCATTCACGAATCATCAAGCTAGCCATCACATGAGTGCGTCTGCTCAAAGCATCTGCAACTATATTTACTTTCCTTGAATGGTATGACAGGCTGAAGTCATAATCCTTGATATACTCCACCCAGCACCTCTATCTCAGGTTTAGATCCTTCTGAGTGAAGATGTACTTCAGACTCTTATAATCTGTGTACACCTCAAACTGCTCGCCATATAGATAATGCCTTCAAATCTTTAAGGCAAATACAACAGCTGCCATTTCCAAATCATGGGTGGGGTAGTTCTTCTCATGATCGTTTAACTGACACAAGGCGTATGCCACCACCTAACCATGTTGCATCTGTACACACCCCAACCTAGTTCCACAAGCATCACTATATACTGTGAAACGGCTACTCGTAGAAGGCAAAGTCAAAATTGGGGCTGACACTAGATGAGCCTTCAACTCATTGAAGCTCTCCTTGCACTGCCAATCCCAGGCAAAGTGCACTTCCTTTCTGGTCAGTCTCATCAATGGTATAGCAATCTTGGAGAAATCCTAGATGGATCTCCTATAGTATCCTGCTAGGCCGAGAAAATTCCTAACCTCAGTCACTGTCTTCGGTTTGGCCCAACTGTTCACAGCCTCTACCTTGGCTAGATCTACCTTGATGCCTTCTCCTGAGATGATATGACCAAGGAAGGACAACAACTCCAGCCAAAACTCGCACTTGGAAAACTAGGCATAGAGTTGATGTTGTCTTAGTATCTCCAGTATGATCCTCAAATGCCTCTAATGGTTCTAAACATCTGGAGAATACACAAAGACGTCATCCACAAAGATGACCACAAACTGGTCCAAATAGGACCTGAACACTCTATTCATTAGGGCCATGAAGGCAGTAGGAGTATTCGTCAACACGAATGGCATAACCAGAAACTCTTAATGTCCATAGTGGGTGCGAAAGGTTGTCTTCTACACATCTTACTCACTGATCTGCAATTGATGATATCCGAATCTCAGTATCTTGGAAAACACCAATGATCCTTGCAACTGATCAAACAAATCATTGATCCTAGGTAGTGGATACTTGTTCTTGATAGTGATCTGGTTCAACATTGGTAGTCTATGCAGAGCTGAAGTGAACCGTCGTTCCTCTTAATGAACAGTACTGATGTTCCCAAGGTGAAACACTAGGACGAATAAATCCCTTGTCCATCAGTTCCTGCAGCTGATTCCAAAGCTCCTTCAATTCAGCAGGTGCCATCTTGTATAGAGCCTTTGAAATAGGACCTAATCTTGACACCAAATCAATCACAAACTCCACTTCCCTGTGCAGTGGCAAACTAGGAAATTCCTCTGGGAAAACATCAGGATATTCCTGCACCATTGGCATATCCTAAACTCCAAACATAGGCGGAGTAGAAACAATCACATAGGCCAAATAGCCCACACTGCCTTCTGCTAGATGATGGTTGGCCTTGATAGTAGATATCACCTTTCTGGGCTCACCTGGTCTGGTACCTTGCACCACACACCAACCTTCACCTAGACACTCTACCAGAACCCTTTTTATGGCACAAGCAATCATGGCTGAGTACTGTACCAGCCAATCCATCCCCAGAATAACATCATAACCTTGCATGTCCATCTAGATCAAGTTGACCTGAAAATTCCTATATCCCACTTGAACATCAATTGGTCTCAAACACTTCCACACTAGACTATGCCCTCCCAACGGAGTGACTACATCCAGATGGAATGCTAATCTAACTAGCCTGGTCCCAATCTCAACAGCAAATGACTCAGAGATGAAAGAAAATGAACTCTCAAAGTCGAACAAGACTCAGGCCATCTGATCAGCCACAAGAAAAGATCCTAACATCAACACATCAAAATCATAATCATAATTGTAATAAAAGATAGTGTCGATTACACATAGGATCCATTATTACAGGATAGGATTCAACTCATACAGCTATACTAATTCTCACCTTTTACAATATCTCCAGATGGACCAGCATCTGGGGTTGCAATGGAGAACACTCTCCCCTTGGTAGGCTGTCAAGGTGCATCTCCCGCTGGTTTCGGCGGATTGGGACAGTCCTTCTGATAGTATCTAGACTTTCCACAGTTGTAGCACACCACACTGTCTAAACTTCTCTACCTGTGCCAACACTATGCTGCTATATGCCCCTTCTTCCCACAGATGTGGCAAGGTCCTACCTTCGAGCAGCTGCTAGATCCCGCATGGTTGAAACAAACACTTTTCTCTCTACCAGATGTAGGCCGCGCCTTTCGCTTCTTCCTAGAGCTACCAGAACTCTCAAAAGTCTGTGCTCTAGTGATCTATGGTTGAGAAACAAAAGGTCGGGAGAAAGAAGGTCAAGAGACAGACTTCCTTCCCTTATCCTTCTTAGGATATTCTTCATAGAACAGCCTACGATCATCCTCATAGCAGCTTGTAAGCTCAATAGCATCTGCCAAAGTCTGACATCCAAAGCCAATGACTCTGGATCAGGGTTGGATTAAGTCTTTTCACAAATTTCTTGGCTCTGTTCTTCTTGGAAACCACATCCTGAGAGAATTGCTCCAACCGAAGGAAGGACGACTCATACTCAGCCACAGCCAAGCTTCCCTACTTTAGGTTCCAATATTCTCTATCCAGCTTGTCCCTATCATGCTCAAGGAAGAACTTTTTATAGAATACCTCTCGGAACTCCTTCCAAGAGATCATCAGTAGATCAACATTCAGAAACTTAGTGTGGTGCATAGCCCTCCAACACTTATCTGTAGTGTCCTTGAGTTGAAATGCTGCGATCCAAACCCACTTCTCAACTAGACACTTGATCCCCTCTAGGATCTTCTCTACCTCTAAGAACCAAGCCTCACACTCCTCTGGTATACCACACCCATCAAGAGTTGATGTGCCTAGCTGGCTGAACTGCTTAACCCACAGGTCTCCTTTCGCCTTATCCTTGTTGCTACTACCGAAGGACTGGATGAAACCCCGCATCATCTCATCAAACTCCCGTCACATGCCCCTCCAAGCACTACCTTTTCTCATCTTATAGTCGGGCACTAGGGCCTTGCCGCGACTACGGCCTTGACGAGACATCTTCATGCCAGCACAATAAGGGAAAACAACAACCAAACTCAGGTGCAAAGCTCTCTACTGTGTAGTCCCATGGAGCCACTAGACCAGACAACACCAAGCCAGTGCACTAGGTATAATATTAGCTTTGATACCACTCTGTAATGCCCTGAACCCGGGTACGCTACCTAAATCATAGTATCACAAGCAATAACAATAATTACAGCATTACTTAAACAACTACAACTAACTAAGGCTCACCTTTAGGAACAATGTGCGACTAGTGGCTCCTACATGGGCACAAGAACCGAACTACACCACCTACACCTGAAACCAAACAAAGCACGCGTGAGTGACATCTAAGTCACCCAGTACGTGCCCCACACAGAAAACCACGGCAAAACAGCAAAAAAACACAAGCCTAGACTATTACAAAACGTGGTTCTCAAAAATGCATTTCAAACCATCATTTCTTTTTAAAACATTTGGAATCTTTATACAAGATATGCTTTTTTTTTCAAAAGCTCACATTCTCCTTTCCAATTCATGCTTTTTTAAACCTTTTTATGCATTCCACAAAATCCACATTCTCGACTAGATCCAGCCTAAAACATAGAGCCTCATAGGGCTCAAAACAAAACCATTTACATTAGTTGGCAACTGGTCAAAACATGATGCATATTCTTTGCTAGAATCTAGAGACAAAAACACGAGTCTCATTCTAGCTAAAACCACACAATTTATTTCCACTTTTTTTATTAGTGTTACCTTGATCAGAGGTAACCAGGCAGACAAGTAGTAGGAGAGGACACCATTTCCCTTACCTCCCTGCACTACCGTGGTGAAGTTTCACGTGTAAGAGGACACCACTCCGGCCAACAAGGCTCAATTTCATTTCTTATGCATAGGGATACGTCTTTTTTTTATGATCCCATTGGTGACCCGAACACCTGGTTCATATGCCCAGGCTCAGCATACATCATCTCAAGTTCGATGACCACAGTCGTAGACAATTGATATCTTCTCAATTTACCGACACCAACTTCTCGTGGTCCCACACTAGCAACCACAGTCGTATCTAACAATTGGTTTTATTGGAGTCTCATACTCCTACCACATTGCCGACACTAACCCCTCATGGCTCTAGGACACATTATCATTTTCTTTTCCAAAACTCTTGGGTTTTCTTTTAAAACCAATACACATTCTCTTTTCTCTGTAGGGGGTCATTCCCATGCAAACACGACCCTCCATTTGGGTCCCAAGCTCAAAACCATGTAAAATTATGCACTCATATTCATTATTGGGTCTCATGTCCAAAAACCACATTAAACCAAGCATTTATCAATTTCTTACTATCTTTGGGGCCTCAGGCCCAACGCCATATTCAATTTTATTTATTTGAATTTCATTTTTCTCCATGTTATCCACATAGGGAGGACTTCATTAATACATGTCCATTATCCATTCAAACCATTTATTTGTCATTTATCACACACAATCAATCATATGGGCCAGGGGTCTGGTTTGGCATACTGAACCAAATCGGCATAATTGGGCATCAGACACCTAGAATGGTCGACCGAAACTGAGGATCGGTAGTCCGAAAATCTCTGCTTCGGTCGACCGAATTACCTTCCGTCGACCAAAATCCCCTGAAATGGAAGACCGAACATTTTCGGTCAACTAAAACTAGGCTTCTGGACTAATACTGATAGAAAATTGAAATGCCAAACCAAAATCGGTATACTGAAATTCTTGATTTTAGTAAACTTCCTGTGGGCCCTACCCATTCGTTCGCTGAAATTAGGACCTCTGGTGGACCCAACAAACACACCACATAAATTATGAATAAAACATGGGATGTCGACCTCCAAGTCTACTTCAAAACTCCTCAATCCATTCTCAAATTCGTTAAGCATGCTGTTCTAAATAAAATCATGAAGGCATGAAACTTATTTTACGATATTGTAGCATGCATTCCATTTTCTATCAAAAACCCACAAAAATCATACAACTTAGTATGATCTCTACTCATTCAAGTCATTCCCACCATTTCCATCATTCCAACTATTTTCCCCTAATTTTACATGCATATTACTTCGTTTTCATGCATTTATTCCATTTCCTAAAACAAAGGAGGAAGGAGGAAGCGAGAGGTCTCATACCTCCTCTGACGAGCTCACTCAACTTCGGTGGGCTTATCCTCCTCACAACGACGCCCAACTTCCGGTGACGCACCAACTCCACTTCTACCTCTCCCGCTCTCATACAAGCCATTGCCTGCAATTGTTCTGGCCCCAACCGTCCTTCCATGCCATCCACTTCGGCCCTCTTAAACTTCTCTACTCCGAACGCCCCCACAAATCTCGCTGACTACCCTCTACCTGAATTGACAATGGAGGAGACGAAATGAGCATGGGGTCGTCCATGGAGGCACGGGTGGTGGAGGAAAAGAAGAAAGAAGGTGAAGGAAATGGGCACACCCCTCAAGGAGCACTATGCTCAGGCTGACCAAGGTTAAATCTAGGTCCCACACACACAGGCATAATGCCAAAAACCACACAATTAGGGACCAATGAACCCAACCACACAGAGGGAGACACTCAATAATACCAAAATATCAAATTTTCCATTACTAAACTAATTTCAAATATTACAATTAATTACATGGTTTGCAATTTAAAATGGATGATCAGGTCCAGGTGTCACAAAGGTGCTCTAAAACTCAGATACTCCTATGATGTTGTTTTCTAGGCATGATAGAGGAGATGTCTAGGTTGTGTTTTTGTAGTAATTTGAGGTATTATTTTAACTGATTTTTGAAATGGTTTGAAAAAGGATTTTGGAAAAGAAAATGCATCAATTTGAAAAGGAATTGGAAAGTGTTTTCTGTTTGTGGAGATGAAAAGGCTACAAGAAAATGTTCGTTGGATCCTAAAGGTATGATACTCCTAAATTATTGTTCGCGAGACCAAGGCAGATGCCTAGGAACCGAGAGGTTGAGGAATCACAATAGTAGACCCAAGGGGTATGATACCTCTATGTAACTAAGCATGATATCTAAGGATGAGGTTCCTGTAATGCCTGTAATTTCACAATATTTTAAAACAAATTAAATTACAGGAAATTAAAAGCCAAACAATAATATCTACAACCAGGAACCTACATGTGTGGCTACATGACTCCAAACTATGTGCACTACTCCAAACTCACTTGCTCGCCTGCATCTGCAACCCAAAAGCACAAGAAACAAGCGTAAGTGACAAAAGTCACCCAACATGCATCCCATAAAAACAATGAAAAACAAAACTATAATAATTTTCCTTTTAAAACCATTTCGCAATCATTTTCCTCAAATCCATCAAAACCAACAACTCAGGCTCAAAAGGTCAAAACCACAAGAAACATGGCCTACATTGGCCAAACCAGCAAGCACAGGCTCTACCAGTCCAAACCCCCAAGCAAGGCCCTAAATGGCCAAAACAACACACAATGAGTGGGGAAGGCCGACATTTGGCAACCAATTCTAGCCACAAGTAGTCACCGAGGTACACTACACTGTCACTGTGTGCCACCTTGTGCAGGAGCGAACAACCATTTCACGATTCCCCCCACATGGAGAACCGACACCTAGCCAACCCTTCCTGTGAAGGTAGTCCTGTCTCTTAGGACACTACCAACTATGGGGCACGTGTCCCACCCCCACTGGCCATCACATGGTACGCCTCCTCATGGCATCCTCCACATGGTACTTAAGAGGGAATGTCATACCTCCACACTTGACAACACCTGAGCCTTGTTCTCACAGCGACAGTAGGTGTATCATACCTCCCCGTCATGTCACAAGACACATCAACCCGTGGACCACAACCCTAGCCTTGAAACGACAGTTAAGGAGTCTCATACCTCCAAGACCCGACGAATCTCTACCTCAGGTATCTCTGCCCCCGACCTCAACCAAGGATATTGTAACACCCGTAAAATTCATTTTTGTAATTATTTACATTTTTATGAATTTTATTCCTGAACGGGTGTTACTATTCCGAGGCTTATTGTGTGGTTTTGTGCTTTTGGGCTTGGGCCTCATGGGCCAACTTCTATTTGAGTGTCCCTGTGCATGGTTGGCACTGTGCATTGTGGCACTGTGCGTGTGGGGCCCGGGTGTGGGTCAATGTGGGGCCCAGGTGTGGGGTCTGTGCTTTAGGCCGGTTGTTGTGGCTGGTGGTTCGGCGGAGTGGCCGGTGTGCTCGTGCGGTGTGTCGGTGGCTGAGACGTGCAGGTGAGCATGCTCCCAGCTACTGTTTGTGTAGGCTTTATAAGCTGCACTGCACTCCTCCACCGCTCTTCGCCGTCTTCCCCTTCTTCCTTCTTTCTTCTTCCTTTCACCTCCTCCTCAGTGCACGCACTTCACCCTCCCCACCTTCTTTTCCCTTCCTCCCCATTCCTTAGTCTCCACCCTTTTCTCCTTCCGCCCGTCCTCCCTTTTTTCCCCTATTACGCGTCAAGAGAGAGAGAGAGTGAGGGAGAGAAATGGAGGGCTACGGTGGATCGTGTGGCGCATGGAGCTTGGGTGGAGCGTTCCTGGGGTCATGCAAGGTCGCCGAAATTCTCCGGAGTCGGTCGGAGATCGTCGAAGGTCATTTTCATGTACGCACCTCCACCCTATGTAATAGAGATCATGAAAATGGTAGAAATTGATAAGGTTGCATGAAATGTAGGTAAATTTACATTCCTAGAATTTATTGTGATTTTATGAGAATTTATGGTGAATTTATGGGCATTTATGCCGATAGTTGTGTTTTGGGTCGTTTCGACCCTTTTGCCTTTGCGATTTTATATCTTGATGCATGGTGAATGGATTTTAGTTTTGTTTTTTGGGATTTGGATTAGACTCGAGGGTCTACATCTTATGTTTTATGCAAAATTTTTGGTGCTTGTTTAGAAGGTCCGATTAGAGGTCCCAGTTGGGGCGATTTCGGACTATAGGGTTTGGACCATTTTCTGTTTTTCGCAAAATTCAGCATACCGAACCATTCCGGTATGCTGTTTCTCTGTTAAATTAGGTCCTCTGGTCGAAATTCAGTCGTCTGATTTTGAACAGTCACTCTAATCAGGAGACTTTGGTCGACTAAATCAGTTTCGGTATATCGAATTTGGCCTGAGTGTTGACCGTTGACTTGATTCAGATCGGTTTATCGAATCAAGGATTTTCAGCATACCAGATCTGTTTTTCAGCTTGCCGAATCTAGGCCCAAATAAGTTTATAAAATGTGTTTCCCAAGGGCTTTCTTGATTGCTATGTTTTGTCCCAGTGAGAGAGACTATGGGCCGTCAGTGGTGGTCTCCTAGGACCCCTGATGCGCCGTTTTGTGGAGGTTTTGGAAGAATTTTAAAAGATATGAAAATGGTTTTGGAAATGGATTTCAAGGAAATAGTTGGCCTATTTTTGAAAATGTTTTTCCTGATTTTCTGTGTGTGGGCTGAGATAGTGTGGGACCCTGTTGTCGGGACCAGGGAATGTGACGACATTCTCGAGTGGTCGGGTGCGACTTCCCGGTTGAGGTCAGGGGCCAAGATACCCGAGGCTGAGGGGCATCGAGTCTTGGAGGTATGATACTCCTTGACTGTCGTCTCAAGGCTAGGGTTGTGGTCTGCGGTTTGAGGTGTCTTGTGGCATGACGGTTAGGTATGATACTCCTGTTGTCGCTATGAGCATTGAGGCTTGGGTTTCATCGGATATGGAGGTATGACACTCTCTCCTGAGCATCGTGTGTGGAGGAAGCCATGAGGAGGTGTACCTTGTGGTGGCCAGTGTGGGTGAGACACGTGCCCCGTAGTTGGTAGCGTCCTGAGAGACAGGACAGCCTTCCCAGGGAGGGGTTGCCTTTGTGAGGGTTCTCCAGGTAGGAGAATCGCGGGACGGTGATCGCTCCTACACAGGGTGGCTTCACCGTGGCAGTGCAGAACGTCTTGGTCGCTCCTTGGTGGACTAAGTGTGGCCAGAGTTAGGTTGCCTGGTGTCAAGCTTCTCGACTCACTATGTGTGGTTTTGGCCATTGAGGGCCTTTGCTTGTGGCTTTGGGCTAGTAGAGTCCTGATTGTGGTTTTAGCCGGTGTGGGCCTGGTTTGTGAGGTTTTGAGAAAATAGTTTGCGAAATGAATTTAAAAAGAAATTTGATTATAGTTTTGTTTTCTACGGTTTTCGTGGGGTGCGTACTGAGTGACGTTTGTCACTCATAGGTTTTTCCTCGTGTTTTTGGTTTACAGGTGTAGGCAGGTTAGTGTAGCGCATATAGTCTGGAGTCTCCTAGCCGCACACATAGGTTCCTGGTTGTTAAATATTTACTGTTTGGCTTTAATTTTTTCGTAATTTAATTTGTTTTAAATTATTGTGGAAAATGTAGGCCATGACAGATACATGCCCGACCATCTGAGAATGTCGTCACATTCCCTAGTCCCAACGACACGGTCTCATGGTCTCTCGGCCTGCACATAAAAAACTAGGAAAAAACATTTCCAAAATGGGCCCACACATCTCTTTGAAAATCATTTTCAAACCCATTTTATATCTTTGGAAAACTCTTCTGCGATCTCTACAAAACCGGTGCATCAAGTGTACCATAAGACTACCTCTGATGACCCACAATCCCATCTCAAATGGGCAAAACAAACCAATCCAAAAAATCCTCGGATATCACTTTACAAAAGCATTTGACCCTAATTCGGTATATCAAAATGGATCAATCTACCGAAAATCTCTGGTTCGGTTTGTCGATCCGAAATAGCCCTAGGGGACCCAAAATGGAAGACTGAACTCCTGATCGGTAGGCCAAAAATCCCAGATTTGAAAGATTGAACGGGTTCGATCGACAAAAATGGGAGGTCAACGGTAAACGCTCGTGGCCAGAACAGTAGACCAAAGGAATTCAATGGCCTAAACCAACCGTCCAGCTATTCTCCCAAGTGGGAGTGAGGGACGAACCTGCCAAACAACCACGAAAAAATACACATAAAACATATGTTGTAGACCCTCGTGTCTACTCCAAATACATATAAACAAAACCAAAATCCATGTACCACAGCTCATGTAAGAAAATCACAAAGCCAGAAGGGTCAAAAGGACCAATAAAAAACCACTATCATAAATGGCCATAAATACCATCATAAATCACCATAATTTCACAATAAATTCTAGGAATGTAAATTTACCTACATTCCATGCAATCCTAGTTTTTCTACTAATTTCATGCATTCTACAAAAAGGAGTGAGGTGCGTACCTTATACACGACCTTCGACGATCCTCCAGCCAACCCCAGCCACCACTAGCGAGTTGGACCCCCACAGGAGCTACCTCGACCTCAGGGACAACTCACCAAAGCTCCACGCACCGCCGCACACTACCGCACGTTGCTGTCCACCCTCGAGCACACCAACAAGGGAGGAAGTAGGGGAGTAGAGGGAGAGGGAGAGGTCGAAAGGGAGAGGGGATGAGGGTGATGGTGAGAGGTTGGGAGAGTGAGTGGGAGGTGGCGGGGGAGGGTGTGCCATTTCCATGGAGGAGGAGGGAGGAGAGGCACTAGCGTCTGCAGGAAGGAGTGGAGAAAGAAGAGGAAGGAAGTGGCGGGGAAGAACGTGCATGGCCTATGCTCCGTATAAACTCATGCACTAGGGAAGCTTTGCAGGTGCCCAGCTACCCCTCCATGCATGCACACAACGACCATATCCCAACCTCCAACCACACCTGCCAACTCCAAGGCACAAGCCAGCAATCAACCACACCACCAACCAACCCAAAAACGTGGACCCACACATGGGTCCACACACAGACCCACACATGGACCCACACACGGGCCCACAAGCATAGTGTCAACCACACACAGGAACACCCAAACAGAAGCCAACCCATGAGGCCTAGGCCTAAAACCACGAAATCACACAAATGGGCTTTGGAACAGTAACAACCGCCCAAGAAACAATTCATTAAAAATGTAAATAATTACAAAATAAATTTATGAGTGTTATATCATAACCACCTTAAAAGAAGATTTCACCCTCGATTCACTGGTAGGCGAAATGATACAGGTACTAGGCTAGGATGGCTTCCTTGCGCTCCCACGTGGCCTCCTTGGCTCCATGATGTAGCCACCGCACCTGCTCCATACGGTCAACAATCTAGACAGCATCCTACACAAAGGACAAATCTTCCAAGAGCCCCTCAAGCTGAATTGGAATCACATGAGATGCGTTAGCTAGACACTTCCTTAGCATGGAGACATGTAACACATCCTGCACAAATGACAACTCTGGTGGTAGATCCAGCCGATAAGTAACCTCACCAATCCTCTAGGTAATCTGGTATGAGACAATATAATGAGGACTCAGCTT
This sequence comes from Posidonia australis, assembly GCA_024699735.1. Classification (NCBI taxonomy): domain Eukaryota; kingdom Viridiplantae; phylum Streptophyta; class Magnoliopsida; order Alismatales; family Posidoniaceae; genus Posidonia; species Posidonia australis. The sequence continues at coordinate 35,612 of JAMKQA010029508.1, forward strand.
CTCACGCTTCTCGAACCTCATGACACCCTTGGTCGATGACATCTTTAGGATCACATAATCTCCCACCAGAAACTCCAGCGGTCTCTACCTCATGTTAGCATAACTCTTCTACCGACTTTGTGTAGCTAACAGCTTGCTACAAATCAAATCAATCTTGTCCACGTACAGCTACACAAGCTCAGGACCAATCAACTGACACTCACCCACCTCGCTCCAGTAATCCAGTGATCTGCATGGCCTACCATACAATGCTTTTTACAGAGGCAATGCTCGAGTGATAACTATTGTTGTAGGCGAACTCAATCAATGGCAAATGGTCCTCCCAACTCCCTTGGAAGTCTTGGGCACAAGTTCTGAGCATATACTCTAGCATTTGGATAGTCTCCTCTGTCTAACCATCCAATTGAGGATGAAATGCTATGTTATAGTTGAGCACTGTGCCAAATGCCTCCTGTAGAGTTCTCTAGATCCTTGAGGTGGATCTCATGTCTCTGTCCGACATGATGGACACCGAAACACTATGCAGCCGAACCACCTCGGAAACATACAGCTCCACCAGATGGTGCATCGGAAGCTTCACCTGAATGGCCAGGAAGAGAGCAAACTTGGTTACTCGATCCACGATCACCCACACAGTGTCGTTCTTTCTCTGAGTTCGTAGCACACCAGTCACAAAGTCCATGGAGATGTGCTCCCACTTCCACATGGGAATGTCCAATAGCTAAAAGGTCCCCTTAGGTCGCTGGTGCTCTACCTTGACCAGCTGGTAGGTTGTACACCTCGTTACGTGGTCAGCAACATCTCTTTTTATGTCAGGCCATCAAAAGTTTCGCTTTAGGTCTTGGTATATCTTCGTACTCCCAGGGTGAATGGTGTACTTGGACTGATGGACTTCATCGAGCTAACTCTTCCTAGCCTCCTCATGTTGGGGCACATATAGGCGCATATCTTATCTCGGCTCTCCATATGCCCCAACAGAGAAGTGAGGTTCTCCACCAACCTCCAACTACCCAAATACAGCCTAAGCAAACAGATCCAACTGCTAACAGGTGACGTTAAACTCCACCAGCTTGGGGCGAATTGACAAGTTGTCACCTAGACACCAACCATTCTCCAAGCTTGCCGCTTTGGGCTATAGCTCACCAAATCTTCCAACATGGTCCACTCCTTAACCATCAAGCTCGCCATCGCGTGTGTATGCCGACTCAAGGCATCGACGACCACATTGGCTTTCCAAGGATGGTAGGACAGACTGAAATCATAGTGCTTCGAATACTCCATCCACCGACGCTGTCTCAGAATGACGTCCCTCTGAGTGAATATATACTTCAAGCTCTAATAATCGGTGAAGACCTCAAACTACTCTACATACAAATAGTACCGCTAAAGCTTGAGAGAGAACACTACGGCAACCATCTCTAGATCATGGGTCGAGTAGTTCTTCTCATGATCCTTCAGCTGGCGTGAAGCATATGCGATAACATTGTCATGATGCATCAGAACACACCTGAACCCAACACCACTGGCATCACTGTACACAGTGAAGCTACCACTTCCAGAAGGTAGAGTCAACACAGCAGTAGAAACTAGATGAGACTTCAATTCCTAGAAACTTGCCTCATAATTTTGGTCCCAATAAAATGGTACTCCCTTCCTAGTCAACTCTGTCAGAGGCACGGCTATGGCGGAGAAATCCCTGATAAACCTCCTATAGTAGCTTGCCAGACCCAAGAAACTCCTGATCTCCATCACCTTCCTAGGTCGCTCCCAACTACTCACCACCTCTACCTTGGTAGGATCAATTATGATTCCTTCTCCAAAAATCAAATGGCCAAGGAACATAACTTCACCCAGCCAGAACTCACACTTGGAGAATTTAGCGTACAGCTGATGACGCCTCAAAGTATCCAAAACTGCCCTTAGATGCAAGGCATGAGTCTCCACATCAAGGGAGTAGACCAACACGTCATCAACAAAAACCACAATGAACTAGTCCAGAAAAGGGTTGAAAATCCTATTCATTAGATCCATAAATGTAGTCGGTGCATTAGTCAAGCCGAAAGGCATGACCGTGAACTCGTAATGCCCATACGGAAAGTTGTTTTATGAATGTCTGAGTCTTGTATCCTTGTCCAGCAACTCCTGCAATTTGGTCTTGAGCTCTCGTAACTCCACTGGCGCCAAGCAATAAGGAGGCTTCGACATAGCACCAGAATTGGAGATTAGATCGATCGAAAACTCTACTTCCCTGTGAGGTGGCATACCAGGCAAATCGTCAAGAAAAACGTATGGATATTCACGCACCACAAGAATGTTGTGAATACCCAACTCAGGAGATATGGAGGTAACAATACTAGCTAGATGGCCCACACAACCCCTGGCCAAAGACTTATAAGCCTTCATAGCTGAAATGACAAGCTTAGGCTCACCTCAACACCCACCTTGCACAAAGAAGGATCCATCAGTAGGAGACCCAAAATAAACTCTCCTCCGAACACAGTTGATCAAAACGGACTACTATGCTAGCCAATCCATGCCAAGTATCACATCACACTCTTGCATGTCCATCACGATCAAGTTGGCATCGAACTCTCTGCCATTTAGCGTCAAGTCTATAGACCGTAGATACTTCCATGCCAAACTATACTCCCTCAATGGCGTTACCACACAGAGATAAAATGCCAGCCTAGTTGGTCTCTCTCCCAACTCTACCACGAAAAACTCAGAGACAAAGGAGAAAAAACTCCCTGAGTCAAACAACACTTTGGCAATCTGATCAGTCACAGTAAAAGAACCTGGTGGCCAAGCAAAACAATAACACCACATCCATACATCAGATAGTTGTCCAAATTACTTAGAATATTACAATAATTATAGATGGTCACGATACCAACTAATCATCCTTACCCTCAATTACATCTCCCGAGGTCCCAATGCTTGGAGCTGCAATGGTGAACACCTGTACCCTAGTCGGCCACTAAGGTGTACTTCCTGCTTTCTTGAGCGGTTTTGGACAGGACTTTTGGACATGTCCTGCCTTCCCGCAATTATAGCACACCATCATGGTTGAGGTCTGCCAAGGACAAGGACAAAATATAGCAATATGGCCCACCTAACAACTATTGAAGCATTGGTTCCCTTGAGGAGCACTGGACCCTATCTAACTGAAGCCAGCTTCACTACCACTAGAAAGACTATGCCAGCCTGCAGAGGTACCATCAAACTTTCCTTTCTACATCTTCCCAAGACTACTTGAATCACTGGTACTTGGAGGACTAGAGATGAAGAACCAGGAAGTAAAAAAAGACTTACAATTCCCTTTCAAATGACTCTCGAGAAACTTCTTTTGCTATACCTCAAAGCGATAGACTATCCCAACCATGCCCCCCATGGTCTAACACTGATAGCCCATCTCCTTCACCCGTAGCCCTAGGGTCAAGCCATCTAAGAACCTCTATACCCGCTCCTCAAACTCATAGGCGGGAGAGAAACATTCCAGCTAGGCAAACTCAGTCTCATACATGAGCACTGACATAGTACCCTGCTCCAAACTCCAGAAATATCGATGAAGCTACTCCTTCACATAAGTGGGGAAATACTTATCATAGAAGGCTACCTTGAAATGCCTCCACTAGATATGAGCAACTACTTAGTTTGAGAACTTCAGCTGCTTGACAGACTTCCACCACTTATTTGCCTTACCATCCAGCAGATAAGTTGCCAACTGCACTCAATGCCTTTCTGAGCATGCCAAGTTCTCCAACATCTTCACCACCTTCTCCAACCAGTCCTCACTCTCCTCAGCATTGACTTTGCCCTTGAACGACAACAAACAAAGTTTCATGAGCCGGGTCAGCCATAGATCATCTACTGGCTCATTGGAACTACTCTTGCTGAACGCATGGGAGATCCCATACGCCAAGCTCCGTAGTTCGGTACGAATAGCCTTCCATCAGCTCGTCGCTCCACGGGCCTCGGAACTCTTTATTGGGGCCTTACCCTTACGACCATGAGGAGGTATCTTGCAAGAGGAGAGAGAGACAAAACACTTACATCACAAACAAAGCTGTAAATAGAAAACCAAGTGCATGACTCTACCATGCATGCAAAACTTATGGAGTCTTAAGACTAGACACCCTAGCCTAGTGAAACCTAGTGAACCTAGTACTCTTATACCAAAACCACGAGATACACGAGTGAGTGACAAAAGTAATCCAGCACACACCTCACGAAAATGGTGGAAAACAAAACTATAATAAATTTTCTTTTAAAACCATTTCGCAATCATTTTCCCTAAATCCATCAAACCAACAACTTAGGCCCAAAAGGCCAAAACCACAAGAAACATGGCCTACACTAGCCAAACTAGCAAGCACAAGCTCTACCAACCAAAAACACCAAGTAAAGCCCTTAATGGCCAAAACAACACACAGTGAGTCAGGAAGTCCAGCGTCAGGCAACCCACTCTGGCCACAAGTAGTCACCAAGGTGCACTACAGTGCTATGGTGTACCACCCTATGTAGGAGCCAACCACAGTTTCACAATCCCCCCACATACAGAACTAGCGCCCAACCAACTCCTCTTGGGAAGACAGTCCTGTCTCTCAAGACGCTACCAACTAAGGGGCACGTGTCCCATCTGCATTGGCAACCACATGGTATGCCTCCTCACAGCATCCTCCACATGGTGCTCAAGAGGGAGTGTCATACCTCCACAATTGACAACACCCAAGCCTTGTGGTCATAGCAATAGTAGGAGTATCATACCTCCCCATCATGCCACAAGACACATTAACCCGTAGACTACAACCTTAACCTTGAAATGACAGTCAAGGAGTCTCATACCTCCAAAATCCGACGAATCTCCGCCTTAGGTATCTCGGCCCTCGACCTCAACCAGGGATGCGTGCCCGACCATTTGAGAATGTCGTCACATTCCATGGTCTCAACGACATGGTCCCACGGTCTCTCGGCCTGTACATAGAAAATCAAGAAAAATCATTTCCAAAATGGGCCCACACATCTCATTGAAAACCATTTTCAAACTCATTTTATATCTTTGGAAAAATCTTCCGAAATCTGCACAAAACTGGTGCATCAAGTGTCCCGTAAGACCACCACTGATGGCCCACAATCCCATCTTAAATGGGTAAAACAAACCAATCCGGAAAATCCTCGGAAATCACTTTACAAAAGCATTTGGACCCTGATTCGATAGACCAAAAGGGACCAGTCAACTAAAAATCTTTGGTTCGGTTTGTGATTTGAGACGGTCGACCAAAATGGCCCCAAGGGACCTAAAACGGAAGACCGAACTTCTGATCGATAGGCTGAAAAATCCTAGCTTCTTGACCATTTTCATGCATTCTACAAAAAGGAGTGAGGTGCATATCTTATACACGACCTCCGGTAATCCTCCAGCCACCACAAGTGTGCTTGACCCCCACAAGAGCTACCTCAACTTCATGGATGACCCACTAGAGCTCCATGCACTGTTGTACGCCACTGACGACCCTCAGGCTCACCAATAGGGGAGGAAGTAGGAGTAGAGGGAGAGGTGGCGAGGGATAGGGGATGAAGGTGAGGGTGAGAGGGAGGGGGAGTGAGTGGGAGGTGGAGAGGGTGGATGTGCCATTTCTGGGGAGGAGGAGGGAGGAGAGGCACTAGCATCTACGGGAAGGAGAGGAGAAAGTAGAGGAAGGAAGTGGCGAGGAAGAACGTCCATGGCTTATGCACCTTATAAACTCACGCACCGAGGAAGATGCATAGGTGCCCAACTACCCCTCCATGCATGCATGCAACCACCACATCTCAACCTCCAGCCACACCTACCAGCTCCAAGGCACGAGTCAGCAACCAACTACACCACCAACCAACCCACAAACGTAGGCCCACACACGGACCCACACAAGGGCCCACACATGGACCCGCACATGGGCCCACAAGTACAGTGCCAACCACGCATAGGAACACCCAAACAAAAACTGACCCACGAGGCCCAGGCCCGAAATCACACAAATGGGCCTTAGAACAGTAATACCCACCTAGGAAAAAATTCTTTAAAAACGTAAATAATTACAAAATGACAGATGTTACAGTTCCAAAGCTAATAGGTCAAAGGATTGTATTACTAGAACTAGAGAGCATGCAACTTCTAGGTGGCCAAGCATGATTTACTAGGTTGAGATTCAAGGATTAAGGTGTTGTTTGGACATGGCAATATCATGGTAGTGGACTCTAGAGGTATGAGACTCCTACGTAACTGGACGTGATACCTTGGATGTGTTGGGTGTTGAGACTTGAGGTGCTGGCAGAGCCTGGGGGTGAGGAGTCTCAGGGGTTTGAGCACTAAGCTAGGACACCGAGAGGGAGAACTTTGTGAGGACCAGGATAAGTAGGGCATGTGCCTTATTGACTGGTGACATCCAGAGAGTGGACAACATTCCTGTGTGGTTGGTGTTGTTAGTAGTCCTTTCTATGTCGTTGGACTACGATACGAGCTTGCTCCTCCTAGGGTGATGGTCTGTGGTAGTGCAAACACCGTGGTCACTCCACAGTAGACTGCTTGTGGCCAATGTCGATTGCTTGATGCTAGATAGTATGACACATTGTAGTATTTGCTTGTAGTGTTTGTTTGTAGTTTTGCTGAGCCCTGGTTTAAGAAATCAGGCTTTGGTCTAGAGAAGACCGTGGTGTTGTGCATGTGTGGTGTTGTATTTTGGAGAAGTGGTTCCATGGCCTTAGTGTCATTGCTTTGGTCTACAGGGGACCATGTAATGCAAAGCAAAATCTCTATGGTTTGTATTTTGTGGTTATTGTGAGTGTACTATTTGTAAGTGTGAACATTCACGCACCACTAGTTGTATAGTCCACCCAAAGAGTGAGTGAGATCAGTTTGTGTGGTTTTTGGGCTTGACTTGGCAAGAGTGGCCATTTCAGGTGTGTATAAAGGATTTCAAAAGAACATGCATGTGGTTTTGAAAAAGAAAAAGAAAAGTTTTAAAAGCATGGTTTTCGAGGTTTTGCAACTTACTGGGCAATAGTGAGTTGCTCTATTGTAGTGTTGTAGCATCTAAGTAAGATGTCTGTACTTGGTTGCTTTCGGCATGGGTGGCTGAGTCGTTTAGGTGAGATATGTGCTAGGTGACCATTTAGAGTGGTCACTTATGTGTGCTTTGTTTTCTTGGTTTTCGCAGATGCAGAATAGGAGTAGGGTTGGAGGAGTCATGCTGCCATACATCAGAGATCTTGGTGAGTTCGTAGTTTAGTTTTATTTTAGTTGTTTATTATATTTATTTCTATTGAGTGAGCTTGTTAGATTTAAATTCAGAATTATCTTAATTAATATAAAAATGAAATAAATGTGGCTAGGATGAGTGGTAGCAACCTAAGGGTCATTACATAGGATCATAGCTTCTTTAGATCACCTTAGCATTGGCCACTACTAGTTGTGGCTGCCATGACCTACTTTATTTGGTAGGAATGGAACTCCCTCCTATTTGATCTTGGTCATGATGCACGTCCACCGTGTTGGTGTGGGAGTGTGCATTGTGCTTGGTCACTCTTAGGTGTCCATCTCCTTAGATGGCTTGGGCTCGAATTTATGTGACTCTATGATTATGACAAGATAGGTGGCTTGGCCATGTAACCTTTGACATTATTATATACTCTTTGAGGATGTACCCTCCTTTTGCTCTGCAAAAATATTCAAATATGTATGAATCATCTAAATAACTATGTCCTAAACATTCAAAGTGTAAGAACTAATGAAACATAAATAAATAACTAATAATAGTTAATTAATAATCTCTACAAAATACAAAATTTTATGTTTTTTTTAATATGAGGAAAAGACACACATAAAACACACCAAACACTAAGTCAACAATATTAGGACAATATCTTTTGGTTCTTTTTAGATATGTAAAACCATTAAAAAAAATCCTATGCTATTCGATGAACAGGCTAACGGATTCGGTCCGATGTCCAACCCATCCAATCTATAAAATTTTCAACTAGTATCCTAAAATAATGGGTTGGGTTAAATAGGTTAATGAGTTTAACATGACCCATTGACAACTTTAGATATTATTACAAGACTTTCCTCCTATTTACAAACAAAGATTTTACATCTCTTTGAATTCAAATCCTATTCAAATTACAAATTAGGGTTCAAGGAAACTCCAAATCTAGATGCAAGAACATCTTAGAAATTTTGCAATGTTCTGCGATTTTAGGGGCATTGGTTGCCCTTAGGGTCAAGTTAGATAGATTATAAATTTGAAATCTCTTTTTTTTAATTCCACCACTACACATTTGAATTAGAAATTGTGTTCTCCAATGTCTCCAAGAGTAGAGCCTTTTAATTTGGATATTATTTCTTTTGGTCTTTTTACTAGAATCCTCTATCATTTGAACTTTCTTTTTTCAAATTCTTGTTAAGGTGAACTCTGTAAGTTCAATCCTCTGATATTGTAAATTATGGTCAAAATGCTGTTGTCCTATGATCTAAGTTCGTCAGAGTATGAGGTGGACGAAGCTCACAACTCCTTTTGTAATGACCCGCCTCAAGTCATTACTCCAAATCTAGCTATATATTTTTTTTTACATAAATTAATTACATTAGATCTACAACTAAATCCGTCATTTAACAACATAAATAAAAGAACTATTAACTAAATTAAATTAAACTAATCACTTACCTAGAACCCCTGACGTGTGGTCAAGTGACTCCAACTCTACGTACATTAGCAAACTCCTACTCTTATCTTGTGCCTACGAAAAACACCAACAAACACATGTGAGTGACCATTGAAAGGTCACCCAGCACACACTCCACCTAACACACGCACACAACTCTAGTATCTCTCCTGGATGTCGCCACACCACATAGGGCTATACACTATTATTCAACAAGCACACATCCTTTGAAAACCATGCCATTGAAATCATTCTTATCCTTTCTTTTCAAAATCATATCATGCCTTTCCAAAACCATTTTCTTTCATTCCTTTCAAAACCATATGCATGTTTTCAAAACCTTTATGCAGTACTTGAAATGACCACACGTGCCAAATTAAGCCCACAACTGCACCAAAGTGCCACACCAACACAAGATCTCTATTCAAATCCATTTAGAATCATATTTCAAAAATCGGCACAATTCCATATTTCCAAAATTACAATGCCACTCACGAGTAAAAACCACACAAAGCCATGTCACCACTCATGGGCAAAAATCACACAAAACCACATCACCACTCATGAGCGAAAACCACACAAAGCCACATCACTACTCACTAGCGAAAACCACACAAAACCACATCACCATTCATAGTTGAAAACCACGTAAGCCACATCGCCACTCTCGGGTGAAACCCACAGAAAACCACATGAGCCTCAATAAGTGGCTTAAGATCCATATTTCAAATCATAATGCCACTTACAGGCCAGAACTACAAATGTTCCAACAAAATTGGCCACAAGCAGCCATCAGAGACAAGGTCCTTGAACCCACTACACTGCCACGAATAGTCGCAACTGTCCATCTTGGCTCATAGGCCTCACAAGTCGTGTTGCCTGACTTCAAGCAAACAACACTGGCCACAAGTAGTTGCTAAAGCCTCCAACTTCTCTCAACTGCACTAATGTTGTAAACTACCCTATGTAGGAGTCCAACCATCCTGGCTGCAGCCTCACTATGTCCTCAAGACATACGCATAGGGTGTGTCCTTACGACGCCCATGGTGCCCAACCACCTAAGGACTCCAACCCTAAACCTGACCAGCATTGGCACTGAGGGTAATCCAGATCTATCATATCTCGAGTTTTATAGTACTACAACTCACAGTCACAAGACTTACTCTTTGGACCAAAACTCGATAACCAAGACTTAGGACACGTCTTTGACCACTTAGAGGTCTCAATACCCCTTGTTAGTATGGCCTGTCAGTTGCATGGTTCCTACAAAACCTTGGTACTCGGACTACATGATGTATCATGTAGCCATCCAGAGGTTTCATACTCCTTGGGTCCATTGTCAAAATACCCTAGGTTCCAATAGTACCAGATCTTTGGCACTCGAAACAAACGGAGTGTTATACCTTCGAGTCCAGCCAACACCTCGACCTATGGACCTCAGTCTTGATCTCGTGAATGACAATCCAGGAGTATCATACCGTTAGGATCCGACGAGCACTTGTCTCAACCTCTTGGTCTCCATTATGCAGCAGAAACACGAAAAAATCTTTTTCAAAACTCTTTTGGAAACCAGTTCGAAAACATTTTAAATAATTTCTCAAAACACTACTAGCTCAAACCACATTTTTAAATCCTTTTAGGAAAACCATTATCCAAATCATTCAACAGTTCTTTCAGAAACCGTTTAAAGCCTTCTTGAACCCACACACCAAAGCTATTTTAAAATAGAAACCATATCTAAACCAAAACTAAGGAAAAACACACCATCTGGGCTAGCAACTAACCTAGGAGAACTACACAAAGACTAAAACAAAAGCCTTGTAGTTCCATGTGGTTCATAAGGCTAAACTTGTCAAATCCTAGGGTAATTTGCAAATATCCCTATAATTTATCTAAACCATTTTAGGGGTAAACCTAGTATTTCTAGGTCATATAAATTTTCATCTTATTTACTACATAAGGAGATCTTGTTAGATCATTTTAGGAAATCCCTAGGATTATTCTAATGATTATCCTAATCTTCATAATCATCCTAAATTTATTTACAACATTAATAAATTATTAAAACAATTTTAAACCCGTAAAATCAAACAAACAATATTCACTGTAAAAATGTTCTACACACCATTTCGCGCTGGTCATTCATGTGCGCAATCTGTGCTAGGTGTCTGCACCTTCAAGTTGCGCTCACAATCTGTGCTTGTTAGTCGTGCTTCTGGTTAAAAACCAAAGCCTCAACGCTGCAGAAACCCATCTTCCTCTATCGGAATTGGGAATGGCCGACGATTGCAGCACACACAACCAAACTCCACAAATAATATACCAAAATGAAGATCTTGAGACAATCAACATTTTCGGACAAGAATCATGATGATCCTTTAAGTGGATTTCGAGAAAACACTAAAACAAGCTTGTTGTCACTGTGCATGTACATAGTGAATCCATAGCAACTGTCGCCATTGACTCCCCATACCCAAAAATCACTCAAATATCGCTACCAACATCTACACACAATAATACTCACTATCATGCAGCTATGATTTAATTGACAGAAAGGAGATAAAGCTACAAAGTGAGCACCTTGGACAAATGGCCAGCCTCTCTCTCTCCTCTTCCTCTACACTGTCGACACAACTCTCGCCCTCTCTTTGACCTCTTGGCATGGTGGCAACGACGACAGCGCACAACGAAGGCTCCACCTCCCGATGGTCTCCCCACTCTCCTTCTCATCTCCTCTTTTCCTCTCCCTGTCTCTTTGATTCTATATAAGGGAGGAGAGAGAAAAAAAGGAAGAATGAAGGAAAAGGAAACGAGACCCTCAAGTCCAGTCCCACTCACTTGCCCCCCTCTTTACCATGCTCCCAACCTAAGACGAGAACAAGCGTTCCTGCGAGAACTGCGAGCCGAAGGGAAACCCGAGCATACGCTTAAGGTCACAGGTGAATGCACCCAACCACAGGTCCAACACTCAATAAACCCATACGTCGACTCCAAGAGCACATGACGTGCACCCTTCAGATCATCACTTCGTGCGAGCTAGGCTATGAGACTGAATCAGCAATTGCACAACCACTTATAGCTCAACTAGCCCATGCTAGAGGGAAACGACCACCCAAGCACTCCCACAACTCTCCATAGCTTCCAGAAAATCCCCAGGATCACCACGAGGGTCCACATAGTATCTCAGACTCAGGACACCAAGAAATGATGTCCAAAACTCGATCGCGACGTCAAATTCGCAAAGACAAAATTTAAGCCCTGAGTTTTGAATACTAAACTCTTCGCACCACTAATTTGCACTAGCAAGTTGCGCTTGCTAATCACGCCTACAAGTTGCACCTGCTATTCACATTGGCAACTCACACTTACTACACACTTGGGATTCTCAAATCTGAATTAATTAGTTTGTTAAAATACCATCTAGGTCTGGGTCATTACACTTTTTTTACTAACCTACGTTACTTAGTCCATTGGTTTTTTCCTTCCAAGGAGAGCTTACAGGTAATAGGATCGAAACCTATGGAAAATCTCATACAACATGAAGAAGGCTTGTGACACCTGGGCATGATTATCCATTTTTAATTGTAAATCATGTAATTAATTGTGATATTGTATGATTGTTTTATTAATGGATAATCTGTTATTCTTTGTGGGTGAGGATGTTTGTTGGCTTTCTGTGCACCTGTTTATGTTGTGGGACCAATGTGGGGTCCAATCTGAGGATGTACAGCTACCTTAGTTTGCATGCCCGTCTTTTTTTTCCTTTTCTTTCCTTCCTCTCTCCCTCACGAGCCTTGTCTTCACCCTCTTGCTTTTCTTTTCTCCCACCGCTTGTGCTACTACAAAAGAGCCATGCCATCTCGTCCCCTTCGATGTGAGGGTGATGGGGTCGGTGGTCGGTATGTTGCGGGGAGGAGGAGGAGATAAAAAGGGAGGAGGAAGTGGAGGGGAGGCGAGCCAAAAGAGAGAGAGAGGGAGAGGAGTGGTGCACGTAGCCGAAGGTGAGGAGCTTTGTGCGGGTGGAACGTCGATAGGAGAGGCTTTGGAGGGGGACGAGGAGGCTCATTGGAGTGCGGGAGGGTCGCTGGAGGACCGAGCAAGGTATGCGACCTCCGTCCTTCCTCCTTTTCCTTTGATTTAAGTAAATGGGTTAATGGCATAAAAATGATGAAAATGCATGATAAATCATGAAAAAATAGTAGGAAGGATTAAAATGTGATGAAAGGCATGAATGTATAGAGATCATGCTAGGTTGTATGAATTTCGTGGGTTTTTGGTAGAAAATGCCACGCATGCTACAGTATTGTAAAATGAGTCCCTTGCATTTATGATTTTATTTAGAATAGCATACTTAATGAATTTGTAAATGGATTGAGGGGTTTTGAAGTAAACTCAAGGGTCTACACCCCAAGTTTTATTCATAATTTATGTGGGATGTTTGTTGTGTCCACCAAAGGTTCCAATTTCGATGAACGAACGAGTAGGGCACAGGGGAAGTTTACTGAGAATGGAAAGTTCGGTATGCCGATTTTGATTCGGTATACTATTTTTCCTTCAGTATTCGACTAGAAACCTTAATTAGGTAGACCGGAAATGTCTGATCATCCATTTCAAGGTATTTCGGTCGACCGAAGACCGAAGCAGAGGTTTTCAGACAACCAATCCCCAGTTTGATTGACAGTTCTAGGTGTTTGATGCCCAATTAGGTATACCGATCTGGTTCGGTCTGCCGAACTAGACCCTAGCCCATATGAAATAAAGATTTTGAAAAGAAATGAAAATAAATGGTTTTGAATGGATAATAAGCATGTATTACTGAAATTTTCCCCTTGTGGATGACATAGAGAAATATAGAATTTAATAAATAGAATTGTTTTGAACTTGAGGCCCCAAAGAGAAATAGAAATTGATAAATGATTGGTTTGGTGTAGTTTTGGGCATGAGACCCAATTATGGTTATGAATGCATGATTTTACATGATTTTGAACCTAAAACCCAGATGAGGGGTCGTGTTTGCAAGGGGATGATCCCTTGCAAAGAAAAGAGAATGTGTAATGGTTTTTAAAAGGAAACCCAAGAGTTTTGAAAATGAAATAATAATGTGTTGTGGAACCATGAGGTGTTGGTGTCGACAATGTGGTAGGAGAATAATACTCCAAAGATACCAATTGTCAGATACAACCGTGGTTCCCAGTGTGGGACCACGAGGGGTTGGTGTCGACAAATTGATAAGATATCAATTGTCTGTAACACCCCAGTGCTACACAACAGTACAAGAACTATCCAAGCGTAATTACAAGCAACTAAGCAGCAAAATTAAACAAATAAAGCTCACTACTCAGACCTGTGTGCGGCAAACGTGGCTCGAACAAATGCACCAGACTAGAA
>JAMKQA010029509.1:0-16913 GCA_024699735.1 Posidonia australis
GGTTCGGTTAAACCGTCCTTGAAACCACAAACCGAACCATATGGTTCGGTTTGGAGATATTCCAAACCAAACCAAACCACTGAATTTGAAAAACCGAATCGAACCGCTAAAAATGGTTTGGTTTGGTTTGGTTAACCGGTTTGGATGGTTTAGGTGCCCACCCCTACTTCCGCCACTCGACGCCGATCGTCGATCCCGGACCCCCTCTCTTCTGCCACACCAAGCAGACGCCCGACCCCCTCTTGGAACCGCGCTTCGACGTCGACGACCCACCCCCTCTCTTCCACCAGTCCACGCCGACGATAGGCCCTCCCCCGCCACGCAGACGGTCGGCCCCTCCTCTCATCCGCTAGTCCACACTGACAGACCCCCTTTCTTCAGCAGATCTACCACTCCACGTCGACGGCCGTCCCCCTTCTCGTCCACCAATCGACGTCGACGGCCGACCCCCTTCTTGTCCACCAGTCGACCCCCTTCTCGTCTACCACTCCATGCCGACAGGAAGGTAGCCTAAACATTGTTGATTATCATGCACATATAATTGTTAGGTATGATATAAATATAGTTGGGACTAAGGATATGTAAGGAACTAAATATGTAAACTGCTAGATTAGCGTTATATTTGTGTGCCTTTTGGCTCCAATGGGCTTTGTTTATCATTAATTTTCTTAACCCCACCACCATCGGCTTTATAACAATAGGTGTTAGTTGACATATGATTAGTGAAGTATCAGTACTCAATACGTAATGTTTAAAGTTCTTTACAAGAATTTGTACAATAGTAACAAATATAGATGGAAATTTTACAATATATAACTAATTTATGATGCATTAGCCTTTAGTTCTTTCAATGACTTAAAGTGACTGCCCTTGTGGGTGTAATTTTTGTCGGCTCATTCTTGTTTCGTAGATTCAGGAAGAGATATAATTTTCTATTTGAGGTGGAACTTCTTGCTAGTCAAGTTGTTAAGCTGTTCAATTCTTTAACTAATCAGCACTACCATGTGGTGGACAGAAACTTCAAGTGATGCTTAAGAAGACGAAAGATACAAAAGTCATTGAAGAATTGCAGAATCACATCTCTTGGATAGTAAGCTTTCAGTTTCCTACGTCAACTGTAGAAGTTTTTGAACTTGTTGAAAATTTTTGGACAAAAATTGGTCCTCCATTTCTATTTTGTTATTTCCTTAAAAAATTATTATTGTTGACTGTGTTTCCTTTCATTTCATCAAATATCTGTTGTTGTGTGCTAGATTGTAATAAATATCTTTAGTTGTTGTATGTATACCTCGTTCCTTCTTCTATTTTGTATGATTCTTGCAAAAGTGATTTTAATTTTCATGTTTTTTCTTCTCTTATTTGCCTATATTTTCTACAAAATACACTGACAATACGGGACTAAGGCTTGTTTATCCGTTGTTGTATACATTTGCCTTTTTGAAATGCAAAGAAATTCCTTTGTTTAGTTTTGTATGCTTATGGGTGCGATTTATCACCAGCCTCTCATGTTATTTTGTCACCAATTTCACTCTAGACTTGCTCCCTGATTTCATTGTTTTATAGGTATAGGTAAGAACATATGGGACAAAGAGGATAATTACAAGTTTGAATCAAAGAACTTCCCAATGTTATTATATGTTATCATCTCATATCCGTTTTCGAGTTGTTTTTATCCGTTCCGTATCCGTATCTGATTTTTAAGAATATGGATACGTAATTTTCCTATCCGTATGATATCTGTATTCGTATCTGTATCCGCATTTCGAAAACGAATATGGATACGATAACACCCATATCCGTACCGTACCTACATGTGACTATAAGTTTTTTTTTTTGTTGGGCAAAACCGACAGTCCACCTGTTATCTCCGTATGGCCCTCTCACGTATAGAAAGGGGCTTGGGTTTTTTTTATTATTATTCACAGCTGCGGTTGGACAGTAAAGCTGTAATGGTTAGCCTGTAGCTGACATTTTTCCCATTTAAATGATGCACGAAATCCACCCATACTTTAGTAGCTCAAATGGGTACGACGCTAATAAAAAATATGCGAAGAATCCTAGGAAAACGTAATCATGAATTGGAGCTTAGCGAACGCACACATACTCTAAATCAAATGGATCTCTTTTCTCACTATTAAAATTTGCTTGAGTTTGCCAGCACAACAACAAAAGTACAAAACCATCGAATGGGATTAACGTCTAATAATAAAACGATACAAAAGAAGAGCCAGGATCAAGATGGGCCCTAAATGGGCTTCCCCCGGGGAAACCATGGTATTTATTTATGTCAAACCTTGACCATCCATGTATTTCAAAACCCTTTTATTTCTCGGATCCTCTACTGCGATCCATATAGCAAGGATGATATCTACCTGCTCACATTAGAGCGGTGGCTTAAACCCTAGAGCACATTTGCTACCGTTTCTTGCTTCTGGTAACAGCTTCCTCCTCCTTGCTTCTGTTGCCGTCATATTTTCTTGCTCACGTATGCTTATCTTGCTTGTGTGTGGTTGTCCATCCCATTTGCTTCTGTTTTGCTTGTTGCATTTGGTTTTTGCTTATGTATCTATGATATGTATGGTTAAATATCATTTTGTTCTGTAATCATCAGGTAAATACATTGGTTTATTTTGTGTGTTTTTTTTGTCATGTGGTATGCTTATTGTTAAAAAGGTTTTTTTTTACAAGTATTATGATGAAATACCATGCTTAAAATCATGATCTGCTTGAGTGTTCGACACGGGCCATTTTTTTCATGTTTTTCTTGGTATAGTGAAATCACAAAAAGGTTCCTATAAGTGCCTACACGGACTTTTTCCTGTAGGCACCTTTTTTTTTTTTTTTTTTTAAAAATAAAATCTAATGATTAGTTAATCTATAAGATAATCTACTATATGTTAAATTTCATCCTATTCTGAGTTATATTCACTGTTAATTTTTAATCTAAAATTTAACAGTTAAAATTTAGTAAAATGTGTTGAATTTTAAGACCTTTAGATCAAAGGTTAATAGTTGTTTGATTTAAATGAAAATTTCACCATGTATTTATAGATATCTAATAAATACATCTATATGGTTATTTTCCACCCCATGTATTTATTTTTAAAAAATAAGATGCCAACAACCATGTTGGCTGTAGGCACCTACAGGAACCTTAACCCTTGTGAAATGTATAAATAAATACTATGACACTTATGTTCTTTGTGAAGTAACTTGAGTTGGTTGGTCTATTCCATAATCACAAACTACATTTGATTTGCCTGACGCTGTATCGATGTTCATATCTATGATTTTGAAGTAATAATCTGAAATTTATGTATTTTTTCATGCCCTCCATTTTAAAGATATATTCTCTTGCGTTTGATTTCATATTACTTTGAACATGACAACTAAAACTGAAATAACCAAGCTTGAAGTTTGAGATTTTCTCTAAAGTTGATCTAAAGCCAACATGAACATACTGGTGCTTATTAAGTGTTTGAGACATGTTTGAAATACTGTTAATTATGTTTTTTTTAAAATATGCCTACGTCTATGTAAGTTAGGGTATCTAGGTGCTTATATAGACATGCTTTTAGAAATGATGTAAGATATGTGTCATTGTTCATTATATAAGACATGAATACATTATTGTTACTGTTTGTTATCGAATTTTACGTTTATGTTTGTCTAAAGTTTTAACAATATTTATCTGAAATTTGAATTGATGCTCTATATAACTTTCAAATTTAACCTTTTACTTGGCACGTTCAAATATGTTTGTTTGATTAGCAACTCTAGCTAGGATCCTAGGAAACTTGTCACTAGTTCAGACACGTATATTCGATAGATGACTCTAATATTAAGGAGTTTAGTTTTTCTCAAGACAGTAGAATGGCTTTAATTTTGTTATTCTCGAAGGAAATTAATTCACTGTGCCTGCAGCTACTATTAACATGTTTTGTGAACTTTTAATCACTGTACTAGAATTTCAGATTTTGTGAGCTTTTGAAGATGGGATTTTGTGGCAAACTCAGTGGCCTTATCGGGAAAAGCCTAAGCCAAAACTCCTTATCTGGGTCTGCTCCCAACGTGCATATGCTTAATGCTATGCGTTGTATGGCAACAAAACTCTTTGTTGGAGGTAGCCATCTGAGACTTGCTTTGGTATTATCTTTAGAGTTTAAGCATCTCATTGTTCTTGTTGTTTTTATCAAGGCCTGTCATATGGAACTACTGATGATTCACTAAGGGAGGCATTTTCAAACTACGGGGAGGTCACTGAGGGTGGGTCTTTTTTGGCACCGAAGCTATGAATGGAGAACTAGCAATTGGCTCCATTTAGTTGTCTTGAATCTGTCTAAACTGATTCCTATGTTGCAGCTAGAGTTATTACAGATCGAGAAAATGGGAGGTCCAGGGGTTTTGGTTTTGTCAATTATACAACTGATGAATCAGCCAGCCAAGCTCTTTCAAGCATGGATGGCAAGGTATGCATCTTCTACTTTAACGTGCTGTATGACCAATGTAATTAAGTTGCATTTTTGTTCACAACATGGTTTATTCCCATTGCAATAATTCCAAGCACAATTCTCTAATTTCAGGAACTAGAAAGTAGAGATATTCTCTACTTTCAGGAACTTGCTTACAGGACAATTATGTTGTACCACTTGATTTTTGATTTTTCAGGAACTAGATGGCCGCAATATTCGTGTAAATATTGCTAACAGTGGAGGATCCCGTAGTGGTGGTGGTTACGGTGGTGGCTATGGCGGTGGTGGTTACAGCAGTGCCTATGGTGGAGATTCAAGAAATCAAGACGGATACTAAGAAGAATGGAAGAATCTCTTCAAACGTGCGTTCCTGTGGGGATGCCAGCCTCCTGTTTTAACTAACTAGTATTTCTATGCTTATCAGGCTTGTTTTGATGCTATTACCTATGAACACATGATTTGGTTGTTTGATCGTATTAGTTTATCAAATTAATTAGTTCTGATGATGATATTCTTGTATTGAGAGTACCTCTTAATTAACTCTTCTTTATACATTAAATCTTTCATTTATTTTTGAAAAGCATGGTTTAGCAATAGCTGGTCAGGACTCGTATTAGTGTCTGATTCTAATTCTTGAGTGATTTTACAAAACTCTCACCATATGTGAGTGGACTTTTTTTTGTAATCGGTAAGTTAGTATAAATAGTTCTCTTGACTATGCAAATCACCATTATGAGATAATCAGTATCAAAATACAAGTCTTATGGAATGATATGTTTCAATCAAAATCAGTCTCTGTTCAATAGACTAAACAAAGAAGATTTCAGCAAAAATATTACATAGTGATCCTTTTGATTAACAAAATATTAATCACTGCATATTATTTTCTTCTACAGGAGTTAAGAGGAGTTTGAGTATTGTCAACCATTAGCCTGGAGTTATGTGGAACTGTTGGTGTTTACTTCAACTCTATTTTGCTAGAAAGATGACATTGAATGAAGGATCTCTTTCTTCTCAAATCCTGTACTTAGATTTGCTATCTAACAATGAATTAAAGAAGTAATATCTTTAATAAGTAAATTGGAATTTTTGCAACTTCCCTTGAATATTCTATTGTTGTGCTCCTCCCATATGATCTACAGTATAACTTGAATCAAGATATAACAATCTTAAAGGAATATCAAATTTCAATACAGATGGAAATATGAATAAGTCTGCAATTATGAAAATTACAAGATATATAGATTTAAGAATGAAAACATTCCAAACAATATTATCAAAAGGATAATGAATAAATAGGTGATTATTCGTTTAACTATGTCCATTACAAAATATACATAAGTCTGATCTAATCCATTCTCTTTTACATAAGTTGTCTTTAGTAAGTGCTTTATTAAGGAGAATCAACTAAAAAATTTCACAGTAAAGTTGTCATTAATTGGATTGAGAAGTAAATGTGTATTGTTTAAGATTTATGATAAATAATCAACTTACTCATGAATAGATGAATAGTTAATATATGAGAAGCAAAATGTCATATATTCATTTGGTTAATATATATAAATAGCAGGATTTCCTGAATACGTGAGTGGACGTCATCAGTAGCTTGATCGCAGAGCAAATGTTCATGACAACAATATCAGTCAACCGTGGCAACATTGACCACGTTTACCATGACTCGAAGAAACATTGGCAGAGGTCACATGAAATATACCAAGTCATTTAGCCTACCTTATTAATCCTGCTTAAATCACTAATCATTCATCGAATCATGTGTATGGTCAAAGATTCTCCTTAACTGCAAGAAAAAGATGCTGACAATACGAATCCATGGCCTAAAATTATTTCACTTTTTAATGGGATGACTTTGAAACTGGAAGAAGTGGAGGAAATGTAAAGTTATATTTTCCCGCGATTTTCTTCAAAAACGAGTGTCGCCCTCGAAAGAAAAAGTTTGTATGTTCAATAATTCAAAAATATTAATCAACTAATATGATGTAGTTAATCAAAAGGAGTGAAACTTCCACCTCACTCTCAAGTTCGAATCTCACGGACCACAATGAGAAAATATATACATACCAATATCAAAATAATAATTCAAAGATATTACATATGAAATAACAAGCAAACGAATTTAAGTCTCAGATGAAAATCAAGGTACGTAAACACAAGCAACATGAGTACAGAGTGCCAAGTTCAAATCCATGCAGCTCTAATTCACTCTCTTCACTCTTCAGCATCAGGAATCCATGACATTAACACAGGTGAAAAAAAAGAACATATTCCAGGAACCACAACCTTGAGAAAAAGAGGAAAAGTATATTCTGCAAGCAACTAACAATAAAAACAAAACATAATTAAACCCAACAGGTGGGTCAAAAAATTCCAACTCTCTGAAAATCCAATTAAATCATTTTCCATCACCCAAGGTTCATCCTTGGCAACATGTCGTGGATTGCCATTACGTCAATAAATTATTAAAATGGAATGAAAAGAAGACCATGCATAATGAAAGGTCGCACATGAAATGTTCCTCGGTTTGATGCTTAAGAATGCACAGAAAAACAATTGCACATACAACAGTTTCTTTATCTCAGGGACCTTGTTGGATGAAAATATAAAAAATAACTCAGGAAATTAAGAGTTACCCATGAAATGTGAAATCCTCGTAATGACACAGAGCACATCCTCGTAAGAAAATTAGAGCAGTTACAAGCACGTTTTTATTTGCAGTCTGAAATCCTCGTAATGATGCAAAAAGAAGCCCATTCTTATTTAGGTATACTGTATACAAACACGCCGCCTTCTCTCACCTAGTGGGTAAAAAGTCGATTCCAAGTGGCCTTGAAATTCGTAAGTTGCGGTGATATACATAAACCTGACCATCTTTTTGTAATTTAACTAACACATAATCCTGAACGTAAGTTGCCATCAATATGTAAACCTGACCATCTTTTGGTACGAAGAGCACATGTGTGCAAGTTATTGTGTAATGTGTGTTCAACTGCGGACACAATGTTGAATACTTGAGGAAAATAGAAAACCTCATTTCCCATATGTAGTACTCTCTAAAATGCTCTGCAGAAATGTTGCCTTTGCTGCAGAATCTGTTGAAAACAGACCCATTGTTGCTACCGTCGCTGTGTTGCTCCCCAATTTTTCGACACCTCGAGAGATCATGCAGATGTGGTTGGCCTCCACAACCACCATGACACCTCTGCTGAAGGTAGAAAAAACTGTTTCTGCAATTTGCCTTGTCAGTCTTTCTTGCACTTGGAGCTTGCACCCATAGAATTGTACTATTGACTTTAACAAGGACCTCTCTACTGGCCGATTTTCTTTCGTGAAAACATACCCTATATGCACCACACCATGGAATGGCAGAAGATGATGTTCACATTGAGCACAGAATGCCAAGCTCAGCTCGGGTCGTATCTCTTCTTGATTGTCGTGATTTTGTCCATTTGTATCTAGGCCAAGGCGTCCATAATTCAAACCATTCAATTTTATATCTGAGGTTGCCCTCTTGAAGCGCATCAGCCAGTGAAGAAATCGACATGGAGTTGCAACAAGCTCTTTACGGAGTGGGTCCTCACCAATTGAGTGCAGAATAGAGGTGACTGCACCAATCATGGCAGGCTCCAAAGTTCCATTCTTGAAAGATAAACTACCATTTGCACTGCTCATTGTGCCATGTCCATTGCATGAGGGAATAACCAGAGATGACAATGGGCACCAAGATTGGATGGTCTTTCCATTCATGGGTTGCACGGTGCAATGACCATTAGATGAATGTGTCTCGGGATACCAAGACTGAAGACACGAGTTTTCAGAAACATTGTTCTCCAATTTTACACCTTTGAACTTCAACAGAGCCAGAAAGTCATCCAGAAAATTGCTGTTTTTATCCTTAAAAACTCCAGAAGTGGAACGTGTGTGAACCTGAACCCAGTCTTGTGTATCTAATTTGGAAGCATTTTTTAGATTGAAAGTGCTTTTTGATGGTTCTAGAAACTCAATGTGCCAACACTGAAGAGCAACAGCAACACCAGCTGGCTGAATGCTGTTCTGCAATGCAGAGCAAACTTCGTCTGCTAGCCTTTGAGGAGATTGAAGCCTCTTGGCAAAAACATCAGCTACTCTGGCAAGTTTACTTAAACCAACAACTCGCTGCCCTGATGGAATATAACCAACCTGACACTGAACCCTGAATGGAAGCAAGCAAGATTCACAGTATGAGAAAAGATTAATGTCTCGAACAACCACAAGGCCTCCAGCTCCACCAGCAAGACCTTTCCCAGTGTTAAGACCAGCTTCAGGAAACAAGGCACCCTGAACAATGTCATTCACCTTTTGTTTATAACCTGGAAAAACGTGAAAGTGAATGTTCAACAGATAAGAACCCAAAAACAAAAATCTTATGATGCAAGTACTTCTTAGAAATATAAAAATAATACATTACATAAGAATTAAGAAAATGCAAATCTCAATCATATCATAGAACAACAGCCATTGATAAAACCAGATACCAACATCAGCTACCAGACTACAGAGTCTAGCAACGTTTCACTTTGTAATGCATGCCTCAAAACCATGAAAACTAGCCGAGTGCTGGATCTCAAAATCTACAGGAAGAAACAGACATAGGGCTCCAAATGTCATTAGATAGCAAAATTATGTAATGCTACCAAATGCCACTCGCCAACCCACACCAATAACCAAGGAATTCAAAGCTATATATAGCTCTTAATTCTTATAAAAAAAAATAAAAACATAACATAGGCTACAACCTAATCTCAAAACAAGAAAAAAAAATAATCTGTCATAAGAAGCACTTCTTGAAATATATTTTTTAATATCCAAGACAGGCAAACCATAAAAAATTTAGATTAACGTAATCTTACAATATGTGCATAATCCCATGATGATTTGTATAACTAATGCAGCAATAAAGTTGAAGGTTCCCGCAAAACAAAACAAAAGTAATAATCAGAAAGTTACAAAACAGGACATAAATGCTCATTATACGGGCAAAGGCAAGTCATGGTGGCAGTCACCACTCACCAGATCTAGAAAATCATGTGATTCATATAATAAAAAACCAATATATATGAGAAAACTATGTTTATGACGAATTTGGACGTCTTAGTCTAGCCTACGTTTTTTTCATAGAAACAAGCTTGACTGTCATTGGTAAGAAAATGAAAAAAAACACTTATAATGAAATGTAGATGATACTAGCGAAACAGGGTTTGCACATAATAATAATAGTGCATCATACAATTGCTCTAAAAATAGAAATTTCAGGAGCATAAGCAATCCAATGATGGTGATTCACCACCTTCATATTGATAATGTCTGAGAAGAAAGACCCGAGCAAGTATAATAAAATGCCCACCAGATAATATATTCTAAGGAGTTCAAATAATACTTTCTTCACCATTTCGACAATGCTAATCTCATAAACTTACAGAAGCGGACACTGATATACCAAACAGATACCCCATTAGAACGGTGAATCATCTTTTCTTATATATAAAATTTAAAATAATCCGGTCAGAATGGCCAAGAGATAGATGTGAAACCAATGATAGAAGTCGGTGATGATCAATAAAAATTGCAACACATAATAACGTTCAATATTTAGGGATGATAAAGGCATGCTACAGAGCTGTGTTATACTTTCCTTGCTTGAGCAAGGGTCTCCTACCATACTTGTGCTCTTTCAGGTCAGGATGGAACAACACGATTCCACTGGAGACTAAAGCACCCATACTATAATAAAGTTATTCTGTAATATTAGTAGTAAGGGCCCTTCCTGTGGTCACTCCAGCAAATAAAAACCCATCATCGTCCATTCGTCCTTCAGAGTAACATACAACCTCCAGATTGACAGAACACCGACGGACAACGTGCGTCATGCACCATGACCATCAGCCAATCATTTCTGGATCCAACGCAGATCCATATCGAAGGAAAAAAAACACCAACATAACCATCCACTTTACTTCCCAAAAAAATCCAATCTTTCTTTTGAAGGAAACAGAACCCATGACAAAGACGCAAACTTTACGAAAGAAACCAGCATCCAGATAACAACCGCTGCAGCCCGTCCCCACCACCCATCACCCCATTAAAAAAAACAAAAAAAAAACAGTTGGGTAGCAAGAGCAAACCTCTGGTTCCATCCCGGAAGGCCTTGGCGACGCGGAGAGGCGTCTTCCTGAGCCCTTCCCTCATGCAATCCTCCCCCAAACCCGTCAGCAGCACCTCCACAGCCTCCTCGATGGTACCCAAGTCCTCCGACCCCGACCCCGATCCGGACCCGCTCTCCGGCTCCTCCTGCTCGTCGTCGTCCAAACAGCTGGGAACGACCCCGTTGAACTCCAGTTCCAAGGCTTCCATCCCTCGCCTGCCCACTGGGAGAATCAACCCTGGAACCCAGATGGGTAGAAGAAGGGATAGGAGTGGCGGCGAGGGTGGGGGCGGTGGAGTGGGTGCAGATGGAAGGGAAGGCTGCGATTGCTCTTGGGATTCGTGTGAATTCACGCTATTGAGGGAAGGAGGGAGGAAGGGAATTTATTTATTTATTTTACAAATAATATATTCTATATTAAATTGATATGCGAACATGCAACCACTACCAAGTATAAAAGTATAACAATAATATATCTGCTGTAAAAAGACTTAACACAAAATATATCACAAATTATACAATCCAGGTCCACAAAATATTTCTGAATCACAATCCATATTTAGTGAATTATCCATCGTTTTAGTAGTGGAGTTGGTAGCAACAGTGGAAGCCACAGGAGGGACATCAATTGAAGAAGCAATGATTTTGGGTGGCCATATCAGTTTTATATCTTTCTTAATCTTGTTGTATACTTTCAACCCTAAGAGACATACCATCTCTTGGGAGACCTGAGCCAATATTCCTTGACCAAGAAAATAATAGAAAGATAATATTGACAATAGTATTTGAGTCTATCAGAGAATTCTTGACTATAATGTTATTTCTAACTTTCCATAATTACCACGAAACGGCTGAAACAAGTATATTCCATATTCCATCCATTTTTAGACAATTGGTGCTTACCTTGCAAATGTAAATCATACAAGTCTGATATTTCCAATAATGTTAGATCAATAGAACTATTCAAAAAAAAATTTCAAATCAACTTTACAAAAGGACAATGTAAAAATAAATATGTCGTTGTTTTCATTGACATCCACATATTGAGCATATTGTCGACCCAATCCACCATTTTTTTCTTAGATTATCTCTAGTTAGTATACTATTATTACAAACCAATCAAACAAACAACTTTAACTTTTAGGAGGATATAGCTCTTCC
Source organism: Posidonia australis (assembly GCA_024699735.1). Classification (NCBI taxonomy): domain Eukaryota; kingdom Viridiplantae; phylum Streptophyta; class Magnoliopsida; order Alismatales; family Posidoniaceae; genus Posidonia; species Posidonia australis. The sequence continues at coordinate 11,830 of JAMKQA010029509.1, forward strand.
AAAGTTTATTGGCCAGGAAGGCTCGAAGCCCACCATCATTAAGAATATCATAACACGATTTCACAAAGAACATGTTGTTACATTATATCTGATCCTTTAATTCACATAAATTAAGATTTTCCATTATATCTACAAAAACTTCTAACTGATCTTGTAGTACTTCCCCATTGGAGGGAGCAACCAGACTTAAAAGGGAACAATTTAGAAATGTTTGCCCTATATAAAGTTTGCATCTTCAAAACACTAATTTTTTTATGTTTAGGGGCCTCAAATAAATCAAGAAGAAAATATTTCAAAACTAAATCATTTAACCAAAGACTCTCCCAAAAAATAGTATCCATACCATTATTGATCGTGATTCTAATAAATGTCTTAAATATCGAATAACATTTCATTAGCTCATGCCAAAGCGTAGAACATTTTGACGAGACCTTATTAAATAATGCTCCTTGGTGTAGCCTATTAAAATGCCTTGCTCTGATAAGCATAGGCCATTTAAGGCAGTGGTGGAGCTAGAAAATCTTGAAGGATGGGTCATATAAAAGTTTAATGATAAAAAAAAAATTAAATAAAAAGTAATATATTATATTAAAATTAAAAATAACACTTACATTACAAAGTTCCACAGCGAGATCGCATATTCTGAAATCGCTCCATAATGGTCTTATTATCGATCTCATCGACTACATCCCGCTCAATATAAGCAACTAGACAATCATTCATAAAATTATCTCCCATTCTGTTACGCAAGCGAGTTTTATGATACTCATTGCAGAGAATACACTTTCCACAGAAGCTGTAGCAACAAAAAGTAGTAATGCTAACTTCAAGAGTCGATATATAAGAAAATAAACATAATCCATCTTTAATTCCACAACTTTCTGAGTAAATCCAAAAATGTCTTTCACATTGGCAAATTTAGGATTACTACGGACATTCATTATATATGTATCAAGTTGATTCTCAAGTCTATCAAAAGGATAAAGTTTTGCAAGTTTAATCAACTTCTCTTTATCAAAAGAAGCAAAATTGTCACTTGAATCAAAACATGCAACACATAGAAACAACTCTGTACTTCTCTCGCTAAAACGATCATTGAGCTCATTGATTAACAAATCAATCACAGTGTTAAAAATATCAAATCAAAAATGATGAAAATTTATCTTTTCTTCCTGGCCACGTCGTGATCTCCCAGGCTCCTAAAAAATCATGTCCATGTTTTTAACTTCTATATTGTGCTTTTCACAAAATGAACATACTTTTAAAAGCAAAGACTCCCATTCATTGTCATCATTTCTCAATGAATTTAACCGCCTTCAAGAAACTTTCAATAAATTAATAGCATTTACGACATCTTGATTCTTTCTCTGTAATGCATCTGATAAATCACATGTAATTCCTAAAATTGTTTTCATCAAGTACTACATAAACACAAAGTCAAATGTCTGCATAAAGTTCAGATAGATATTTGCTTGTCCCTTTATCTTTGCATCTTCACCATCAATTTTAAGGATTTGAAGAACATTACAACTGATGAAAATATATGAGTTAAATTTACTAAAACAGCATAATATGAACCCTAACGTGTTTCACCTGCTCTTTTGACTCCAAGTTCTTGATTTTTACCTTTGTCACTTTTAGCTTCCCAGATTCAAGTTCTTTAGCCACTCTTTCAACTTCTTTAGTCCTAAGACTATCACGGCATTTGCATGAACCTCCAACACAATTCATTACCATAAAAATTATATTAAAGAATGAAGCAACTTCAACATGATTTTCTGTAACTGCTACAAGTATCAACTGAAGCTGATGAGCAAAACAATGAATGTAGAAAGCACAAGGATTTTCTTTTAGAATCAAAGTCTTTAACCCATTAAACTCTCCTCGCATGTTGCTAACACCATCATAACCTTGACCGTGCAAATTAATAATGCTAAGTCCAAATGTACACAACAAATCACAAAATGGCATTTTTAAGTGACAAAGCACGTGTGTCACTAACATGCACAATGCCGAGAAAACGTTCAATGATGTAGCCATATCTATTTACATATAGTAATATCACTGCCGTTTATTCTTTTGATGCTATATCATGATATTCATCAACTAGAATAGTAAAAAAATCATCACCAATATCTTTAACAATCTGTTCAGATGTTTCACTTGCTAATGCTGACACAATACCTTCTGAATTTCTAGTGATATTAGTTTGTTATTCCCTGGAGCATTCTTTAACAGAACCATTCCAATTTCTTCATTATGTATAGCAAACCACTTTAACAATTCAAGAAAGCTTCCTTGATTTGAAGACTTTTCAAATTCATCATGGTCATGAAAAGGTAAACCTTGATGTAAGAGAAAACGTATCTAATTAATTGAAGCACTCAAACGAATATTGTATTCCTTTTTAAGTATTTCTGATTGCTTACAAATTGAAGTAGAAATACTTTGTTCCTCATTTATTAGAGCCTTACACTTCAACCTAGAAGAATTATGTAAACTGTTGTGCTTTCCAACATGATTATATAACCTCTACTTGTTATTCCAAGTATTAAATCCCCTTGTCACAAAAACCGAATCAATACCTACTTCTGGACAAACATAACAAAACAAACAGAAAGCAGTATCTTTTTCCATAACATGGTATATGGATAATCATGTCCTCGAGATTGACAAGGACATTTTTTATAAATATGCTCGTCGTATTCTATCTTGATTATTAACATGATAACTTGCTATAGGCGGTCTTAAACCAGGATCTGAAATTAGATTTTCAATCTGGAATCCAACATAAACTTTCTTCGAACTTGAAGATGGTGGCTGACTACATTCTTGACTACTAGTGGTAGGATTAGGTTTACTTCCCATTGATGATCCCTCTAAAGGCCTTTTTTTTATCAAATATTTATCCATATCTATTTACAAAACACAACTACTTCAAAATGAAGACTATATACAGAACATGGAAGAAAATAACATCATAACAAATATTAACAAAGATTCATAGAAAATAAAATGGAAATATCAAAGAAATTAACTAAGCATATATTGAGTTTAACAAAGAAATAACATGAATAATAAAGATTCACTGAGCATATATTTTTTACTTGAGTATATATAATATAATATATTTTCACAAAGCTTATATTGAATAACAAAGATTTACATGCTTCATGAGTTTAATTTCTTAACTGTTTGTCATATATTAAGTAATGCATAAAGTAGAGTACACTAACACATAAACAAAGTAAAGGAGTAATTGAGGAACAAAGGAGACCAGTTAGGCTGTTACAATGTACTATACGCCAATACCTTCATAGAAAGGAAAGCTAAGTTTCTTAAAAAACAAAATTAATTAATTCAACATAAGAATAAAAAAATTATTGATGCATTTGTGATTTGTTATTTGTACATCTACATGATTAATTAATATTTAACATGATTAATTACTTGACCACTTCAGTTTTCAATCTACGCAAGAATAAAACATTTATTTGTTATTTGTAAGTTGGATGGGTTCTTAAATAATGAACATCTAAAATGAATGAATGAACTCCAGTCTTCCCTCTCACGGTCTCACCTCACCTCTGCAGATTTGATCTTCAAGAATCAAGAGTTCAAGACTTCAGCTAGAGAGTGCTCAGAGTAGAGAGTGGTCCAAGTGGAGACGGCACGGAGGAGGCAGAGGGTGAGGGCGCGACTGCGCGAGGCACCGAGGGATGAGGGAGGGGAGGGGGAAGCCGCGGGCGGAGGGAGCCGAGGGTGAGGGCGAGGGCACGACTGCGCGAGGCACCAAGGGTTGGAGACGGCACGGGCGCAAGACGGGCCAGGAAGAGCCATGGGCAAAGGGAGCAAAGGGCGAGGGCATGAGGCACCGAGCCGCAACTTGCAGCCGCAAGGGCGGGGGGAGCAAAGGGAGTGGAGGGCGGAGGGTCAAGGGAGAGGAGGGCAAGGCCAAAGGGCAGAGGGAGCGGAGGCGAGAGTCCTGAGGGAAGAGGGCGGAGGGAGCGGAGGGCAAGGCCAAAGGGCAAAGGGATCGGAGGCCGGAGGGCAGAGGGCGGAAGGAGTGGAGGGCAAGTCCAAAGGGCGGAGGCCAAAGGGCAGAAGCACTAGTTGTCGAGGGCGACCGACGACTGCCAACAGTAGACGGCGTTGTTTCTACGGCGAATGGCGACTGCCAACAAATTTATTAATTTTTTATTAGGATTGAGAAAGAATGTGATTTAGTAATTATTGATGTGGTTATAGGTGGGTCCCTTTGATTGGGTGGTGCAAATTTTTTTTTAAATACATAGTTAAGTAGGACTTTTTCAAAATTTGAGTGGGTCATATGACCCACCTTGCATGTAATTGTGGCTCCGCCACTGATTTAAGGAATTGGTTTTTCTTCGTCAATTGTCATAATAGTTTACATTTTAAGTTGAAGTTTTTTAAACATAATATATTTCATCCATTTTAATTTTTATTTTAGCATAGTTTTTCTCATTTAGCTAAGTGATAGCTATGACCTTTTTCAAATTTAGATTGTCATAAGAATCTTTTCTTAAATCTATCAATTTCCTTTTCTACATGAATGGGACGATTAAAGACTGAAAGATAGTAAATTGAAATTGCAAAGAGTACCGAATTTACTAAAGTTAATCTACCATCCAAAGAAAGAGATTGAGCTTTCCAAGAGGATAATTTTGCAGATACTTTATCAATAACTAGGGCTCAGTCTTGATAAGAAGCTTTCTTGAAGTGCAATAGGAGTCCAAGATATTTTAAGAATAAAGAAACCTCTTGACATCCTAAAATCTTACACCCGTTCTCAATCAGTGTCTTAGATAGTAGCGCTGGCAATGGGTCGGGTCTGGACCCAGGACTCGCGGGTCTAGACTCACTAAATATGGGTGTGGGTCCTAAAAATGAGACCCGTGGACTCAGACCCGTTAGACCTACTCTTTTACTAGGTCGGGTCTGGGTCTAAAAATACCCAGACCCGTGGACCCGATTTATTTATAATATATTATAGTTAAATATAAAAAGTAATGTATAATATATACACTATATATATAATATATATTACTCTACTCTTAAATCTC
>JAMKQA010029510.1:0-19374 GCA_024699735.1 Posidonia australis
AGTCATATGATGTGAAGCACCAGAGTCTAATATCCAGCTTTGTTCTAAATATGCACTGCAAGATACTGTGAGTGAGAAATCACAGTCTGATGCTGAATTTTCCTTTTCAGCCACGGCAGCATTTCCCTTGGATTTCAACTTTGGGCAATTTGCTTTCCAATGCCCCTTCTCCTTACAGTAGTTGCAAGTATCCTTGGAATACCTCCCTCTTGATTTGCTCCTACCTCTGAATTTAATGTTGCTGTTGTGTTTCTAAGGTCGTCCCCTACTATCACCATGGTGCGCAGACAAACCAGATGCACTAGTCTCGTTGCTCCCATGCATAACCATATGCCTAAGCTCCCTTGAGTGAAGACTGGATCTTACTTCTTCAAGTGTGATTGTATCCCTGCCAACCACAAAAGATTGCACAAAATTTTCAAAAGACAATGGAAGTGAAACAAGCAGAATGAGGGCTGCATCCTCATCCTCAACAATCACACCTATATTCATCAACTCCATGAGGATAGTATTAAGTTGATCCAGATGCTGTTTCAAAGGTGTGCCTTCCTTCAACCTCAAAGAAAACAATCTTTGCTTGAGCAACAACTTATTTGTTAGGGACTTTATCATATACAAAGTTTCCAACTTGTGCCACAAACCGGGTGTTGAAGTTTCATCAACCACCTCTATAATTATCTCATCTGATAAATACAACAAAATGGTAGAATGAGCCTTCTCTTCTTGCAGTTCATACTCGGCAGATTTTCTATCAATAGTTGACTCCTTATTCAGGGGAGCCCAAATGCCTTGTTGCTTCAGCAAGGCCCTCATCTTAATCTGCCACAAACTGAGCTGTTTTTCCCATTAAAATTTTCAACTTTTAATGCTGGAGTAGACATCTGATTTGCTGGAAAAACAAAACAACTAGCAGCAAATTAGACCACAACAACTGCAAATAATCTGTAAAAGAATCTGCTACAATCTGGACAACAAAAACTGACACAAAATGCTGTCCCAAAAATTGAACAAATTCAGAACATCAGCTGTCCAATCAAATGCAGATTCAATTCTAAATTTTCCAAAAAGATAATATTGCAGCAACTCAAAAGCAAAATCTAATCAATGTTCTAACTCGTGCAAAATCCAGCAAAACAATCAAAAATAGGGTTCTGGATTCTTACAACCCGTGCCACCAAAGTGGAACGGTGGAAGATCAAGTCGCACGGCAAAACAGGAGCGTCCCGGAGGGCTGAAACCAACGCAGGCGACGCTGGACGCGTGTTGACGTGCTTGGTCGTTGGAAGACTACTGGACGCAGACGATCAGCGGCAACTGCAAGACACGGACGCCTGCGGGATGGACGGATGCCAATCGGACGTGGGACGCGAGCGGCACAACAGCTGGACGCTCGCGGGCGATTAGCGACGGACGAACGGTCGCTCGCGGACAGACGGGCGACGAACGGCAGACTCGCGGACGGTCGACGCGCGACTGACGGACGGACGAACGGTCGTTCGCGGACAGACGGGCGACGAACGGCAAACTCGCGGACGGACGAACGGATTCACGGACGCGCGGACAGACGACGGACGCACGGCTGACGACGGACGAAACGCGCGGCTGACGGGAATTCTGAACAGACGGTGGATTTTGAAAAACCCTAAAATCCCAAAATCTCCTCTCCCTTCTTCAACACAAATCAAATCGCAAAGCCAACTCCCAAACTTGCTCTGATACCACTTGTTGTGCGTGGAATCGAGGAACGTGCAGCGGACAAATGGGAGGATGAACTCGCGGGGAAGAAAAAGGGGCGTGAGGAGAACGAACACAGATTTTTACGTGGTTCCCCAACTTGGGTACGTCCACGGGATGGAGAGCTCGTTGGTGGTTCTATTCTGATTTGGGGATACAAAAAGACTCACTCCATTTGGGTGCCCTACACAAGCTTATATAGCTTGGCAACCCAAGAGTCAAAAGACCAAAATACCCCTACAACTTATACATCAAATATACAACAATTCAAGACACATACAACATTATATTCTACTTTGTTTTATTGACTCATGCTTCTAAATTATATACAAATTAGATCTTAATAAACCCTTGCATTAAAACTTGATCGATCAAGTTAAATGTGATCTTTTGAAATCTTTAAAGATTCTATGAAATCCAATTAATTTTCAATATTTCAATAATACAATATGTTTGATAATTTGTTCTGATAGTTTAATGATGTTGATGAATGTCTTCTTGTGTGTCTCCAAACTTAATTCTTTTTTTAATCGAAACAATGGAATTTTGTACTTTAACGAAATATCTTATGTTGTTTAAGTAATTCTAATATTATTTCATGATTTATATTGTTTTTTGTAGGCTTCTACAAGTATTAATGGTAATGATGATCATGATGCGGTGTCAAATTCTACAAGTCATGCAGATGACGATGTTTGAATTATATATTCACAGTTTGAGACAATTTAAGTTTGTATTATATTTCCTTTTAGAAATAGTCATATAACTAATACCTTAATATGAGATTATGATGTATTAGATTTTGGAATTAATATATTTTACTTTTGATGAATTTGAAGTTTGTTGTTATATTAGTATATAATCTTTATTTTGAAAATAATTTAGTTTGCTTTATATATTTTAATACAAGTGAAAAAAAGAAAAAAATTATATGTTGAAATTACACAAAAACTTTAACCACGGCATTAATGTATGGTTAAATTAGCCATGGTAATATATCGTACCTAAATTGGCCACAGATTAACTATGGTAACATATCGTGCCTAAATTAGCCATAGAAAAAAATCGTGGTTAAATTAGTCACTACATACGGATGTTGATACAATAAAGATAATATTTGGCCACAGATTAGCCATGAAATTAGATTATAGTTAAATTAACCATGGTCAGCTAAAATTTAGATACGGAATTTTTAATCATAAACTTTGCCACAGTCAAAAGTCCTAGTTAAATTTAATTAATCATGACTTTTTTAACATTAATCATGAAATTTAACTATAGTTAAAGTTTAATTTTCTTGTAACGAGAGAATAGACCAGTGGCCCAATGTACAAGGGTTTGTGACCCATCATGGGACAAATGCCATTTATTTTATTTTTTTTCTTGTTTTCATTAGATTTCATATACCAAGCCCGTGATTAGTTTATTTTAAATGTCCTTTGGTAACCCCGGCAAGAAGATATTAATTGGAAGCAAATTCGTACAAGAGCTTCCTTGAGGAATGGACACTTGTCAATCTAGTGGCATGATGTTATAGACTTTGTTACAAATGTGCACACATTTTTCAACTGTTCTAGAGTGTGCATTAAATCTTCCAAATTCCAATCGATCAGATCTGACATAAGCCAAGTTCAGGTCGGGCCTAGTCCAAGTCAAATTTGCACTACCGCCAGCACAACTGCACAAGTCCATTATCCCATGTGCTACCAGATCACCCACTTGGCCGACTTTGCTGACCTTTTTTTAAAATTTATTTAAAAATTCTATATCTATTGGAAACTTCCTGACTTGACGCCACTGTCTTTGCTTCTTCCATTTTGCGTGAATTGTTGTTATTGTCCGATTGCAGTTAGAACTTTTGGAAATGGAATCTACTATGAATATGGAGCATGTCGCTTGCAAATAAGATGCACCTAAGAGCATGTTGATTTGGAATTTCATATCTTGAATTTTGAAATTCACCTATGTTACTCCATTACCAAGAGAAGAAAAAAAAAGATACAGATGGCTTTATCAAGAAAACTTCACCTATTAATATTACACATTCTCTTTTGTACATACAAACATAAGCTATGTTTCTGATAGAAGTCTTCATTCGATCAAAGTTGGTTTGATGAAGATTTCTATGTTAGAATAGATGTGATTGCTATCGTACTTCACACGTTGCATGCTATGTCATCGTTGTCGTTGCTACCACCACCACTACCGTGTATCTTCCGGTGGCTCCTATTGTTCATGCATAGGAGGGGAGCCACGTCATGCTCTAAGTCGCCCTTATCATCATGCTTTGGGGCATTGGCACATCGGAGCAAAGTTTCAAGCACCACCTTCATGGTTGGCCTAGTCAAGGGCAATGTTCCGGTGCACATGAGTCCCAATCTCACTATCGTTATCATCTCTTCTTTGTAGGTTGGGTCTCTAATCTCCTCATCTATCACATCTATCTCTGGTCTCCCTTCTTTGATTTGTCGCCATACCCATTCCACCAACGTACAATTGTAACCTTCATTTGCTTCCTTCCCCGTTGCTAGTTCTAATAGGACCACTCCAAAGCTATACACATCCACCTTCTCAGTAACCTTTCTTTTGTAGGCACACTCTACAAATTCAATTTCTTAATTAGAAACAAAAGTCAAAATGGATGAATGAATCATACGATAACTAATACGTATTAGGATTCACGTCACGAGACATAGGTAGATAATTCCAATTACCTGGAGCCATGTAACCTAATGAGCCGATAATCCTTGAGGTTGTGTTGAATCCTCCATGCTCAATTAGCAACTTTGCGAGCCCGAAATCGGCCACTTTGGCATTGAACTCAGAGTCGAGAAGGATGTTGCTAGACTTCACGTCTCGATGCACCACTAGAGGGTCACAATCATGGTGCATGTAGGAGAGCCCTTGTGCTGCCCCAATCGCGATACGTAGCCTCGTTAGCCAATCTAGGCCAATTGGTGAAGTTGATGTTCCCGTCATCCTTCGCCTTCCATGGAGCCATTGGTCGAGGCTCCCATTCTTCATGTACTCATACACAAGCAACTTCGAGTCGAGGCTAGAAACACAACACAAGAGCTTCACAATGTTCCGATGTCGAATTGAACTGAGAATCTCCACCTCGACTTGGAATTCCTTCTCCACCTTTGGATTTAACTCATTGGCATTCCATATCTTCTTCACGGCCACGGCCACGACCTCGTCATTGTCGTTCCCTACCACAACACGGTAGACTTGCCCGGATCCACCACGGCCAATGAGGTTCTCTGCCGTGAGACCACCAATTATGCTTGTTTTCGTGAAGCCTAATGATTGAAATGATGTCAATTTCCAGTTGTTGATGTTCCCATCATGGTTCCTTCGCTTCCTGATGTCCCTTGCCACCATCAACATGAAGAAGATTGCAACCAAGAAGATGATGACTCCTAATACCAAAAACAAGACAAGTAGTCCCATTGATAGCTCGTTGGATTTCTTCGAGTCGGAAGCACAAGGTGGAAGGTTTTGCTGAGAATCGCTCGAACAGAGATCGGGATTTGACAAGAAACTTCGGTCATACACCATGTTTTGCAACGTGGATGGCACTTCGCCGGTGAGGGAGTTGAATGAGAGGTTGAGAGAGCTCAATCGGAGGTTGCCAATTGCAGTGGGGATGTTGCCAGAGAGATGGTTATTTGACAAATCTAAATATGTAAGCACCATCAAGGATCCGATCTCGTTCGGGATCTCTCCGGTGAGTTGGTTGCTACTAAGATCAAGATCGGTGAGCGAAGACAATGATCGGATAGATGTCGGAATCGTTCCTGAGATCTTGTTCCCATCCAACCATAGCTCTTGGAGATTGCCTAGATTACTCAAATCTGAAGGCAATTCACCAGAGAATGTATTGTTACTTGCCTTGAACACGAACAATCTATTCCCAATCGATGGAACCAACCCGTAGAATTTGTTGTTCGATAATTCCAATCGAGAGAGATTCCATGGCAGTCGCCTCGGGAGCTCACCAGAGAGATCGTTGTCACTTGCAATCACTGTGCTCAAGCTTGCCGCAGATGACCAAAGCCTCGGGGGAAAGTTGCCAGAGAAGCCGTTCTTCTGCAGCTGGATGTTGGTCAGCGTTGGGCAATCCCCAAGTAACTCCGGAATATCACCAGTGAGATTGTTGGAAAAGACCACCACGGAATTCAGATTCTGGTTTTGGCATAGACTCGGCGGCAACTCACCGGAGAACACGTTGTTTGGCACCTCAACGTTCCAAAGCATCGAGTGCTTCCCGAGCTCTACCGGCAATTGCCCCAAGAAGTTATTGTTGGATATTCGGATGTCGATGAGCTTCGAAATTCGACCGATCCCTTTTGGAATCTCACCGGAGAATTGGTTGTTGTACAAGAACAACAACGTCAGATTCTCCAACTTCCCGAAGGCCTCTGGTACGCTTCCGTTCATCTCATTCATCGAAAGGTCTACATTCTCAAGACCAAGAGCCCCAACTGTGGTAGGAATCCCACCTTGAAGATTGTTGGCATAAAGATATAAGGATTTGAGATTTCTCAAACCCCATATCCCAGTAGGAATTTCTCCATTGAGTGCGTTCAAGCTCAAGTCCAAGTACTCCAGCTCGGCAAACTCCCCAAACCAGACAGGGATTTCCCCGACGAGATTCGCCTGAGATATCCATAGACACTTTAGCTTCTTCAGCTTCCGTAACCCAACAGGAACAGCCCCGAGATTAAAAGGATTGACAGCAAGCGTTAGCCTCTCCAAACTCGACATGTTCCAGATGTCCATCGGAGTTGATCCATTGAAGAGATTGTTGTCAAGAAATAGCCACTGGAGCGAAGGAATCTTGGTGATCACTCTTGGGATCTCACCGGTAAGATTGTTCCCAGCGAGTATGAGGTAGGCCAAGTTCTGTGGGAGCTGATCGATGTCGTTCGGGATGGGACCAACGAGGTAATTCTGGGAGAGGTCAAGGTAGCGTAGGTTGGAGCAGAGGTAAAGAGAAGTCTGGAAGTTGCCACCGATCGAGTTGTTCTTGAGGTCAAGGGACGAGATGTTGTTGAGGTTGCAGGTGATGGACGGGACGATACCATTGATCCCTTGGTTCTGTAGGATGATAGCCGTCACGACGCCCTTGGTGCAGGTGATGCCAAACCAATCACAGTGGGAGGAAGAATTGGATGTGGTACTATTGGTCCATGAAGTGAGAGAAGGAGGGTTGTTCCAAAAGGATTTAATTTGGAGGAGGATTTGGGCTTCTTGGTATTGTTGTTGGAATTGTGAGGTTGACAAAGAGAAGAAGAAGGAGAAGGAGAGGAGGAAGAGGAGGAATTCTCTTGTTGCCATTGTTGTTGTTGCACTGGTTTGGAGGAAGTGTAGAAATGGAAGGTATAAGTAGTTTTGTTTTGGAGGAAAGCTTCTTCCTTTTGTTTTTATTTTGGTTTAATTTTTTGGCTTTACAGTGGAGTCTGTGGTCAATGTTTGGGGCAGTCTCTATTGAAATATGTGGGTGGAGATTATGACTTTGTGGAAAAGTGTGCCTGTAATTTTGTTTCTACTTTTTTTCTATCGTTTTCTAACAGACACAAAAGTCTAGAAGAAAGTAGTGTTTTATATTCAATAGTTGTTTTTGAAGGCTCCAGTCAAAAGGATGACAATGACTTGGGAAGGAGTTGAGAAGGAGAGGGTTTTTGTGGTCCCAGTTCCTCTAGTTTGTTTTTATTGAACTTTTCATGAATCACAATTTGGTGTTTTAGAAATTGATGAATAGTGACATTTTACTACAATAGTAATGAGATTCGGCAATGGTACATTCTCTTTCTTTTTCTGATTGAAAGTATAGAACAATTTTTGTTTAGAAAAGAACTAACTGCATGTGGCATTGATACAATTAAGCTTTTCAACGAAGCTATGCTAATGCTACACAATGTTTTAAGTTTGTCTTTAACAATAATTTAACTTTTAGTTCTTGCCATATGGGTTTTGACTACAGATCTAAATCAAGCCATGGACTATCAATTTGCAATATTGGTTTTCATATAGCCTTGAATTTATTCAAACATAAAGTTCATGAAAAGATTAGGTGAAAATCGAGAGATGAAATCAGTTAAAACCTCATAACTAACACATCTACTGGCTCTTTTTATCTAGAAACATGAAGGTAGAGATTATGGCTTGAGGAATCAGACGTGAGATTGCATTCTTGTTTTTGCTTGTGGTTCACCTTTTCTGATAGACAATATTTTGGAGGAAAGCAGTGTTCGATATTTTGAGTCAACTATTGAAATATGCTTTTGAAGTTGCCGATAAGAGGAAGGCAATGGTTGAATGGCTTGTGAAGGAACCACGAAGGAAAGGGATGTTTGTTGGTACTTTTTGTTATGCATTATGCTTTAGTCAACTTAAGTATTATTTTTCAAATATACTTGAATAAGGGCAACATTAGGTGACAATTATGGGAGGGAAATTCATCTAAAATATCACATTAACACCTATGCCTATTCTCTAGCAACACCCCCCCTCCTCTTTCCTATCTTAATTCTTTTATTGAGAACTTTGTTAGGGATGTGCAAGAATTTATGCTTTGCTTTGTTCTTCCTTCATCCAAAAAAAAAAAAATCTCAAGTCAATCTCATACATCAACCCATTCTAAACCATCAATGATCTTAGGGAAAGAAAAGGCTTGGCCTCATCATCAATGAGTTCTCTTGACCTACTCACCCTCCCAACAAAGCTCATGCCCAGCCTCGTGCACTTGTACTGGCCATGGATCACATTCCTAGAACACCATTGCACTATGTTAGGACATTATAATCAAAAGAAAGAAAGATTACAGACAATTCAGCTAGGAGAAGAGATGCACTAATGTTTTGTGATTGGGTCTCCCCAATTGAACCAGCCATTTGGTATGATGATGCTGTCCATGTAGGTGTAGGCAAAAGCTACTCTTGAGAAGCTCCCCCATGCTTTCCCTAGGCATAGAGGACACCAGAGCCTGCAACTTTGCAGTTTACAAAGGAGAAGCTCGTGTCTTCTAAAAGACTTTATCTGCTTTATGTTGTCACTGCTCCCATGGTTTGTGCTATTGCATGTAGATCACATGACTGCAAAGTTTCCAAGTCACAAAACTCTTAGCAATTAGTGCACAAAAATAGTAGGACTGTTTGTAGTCATGGACATGGTAGGATTGCAACTGAAAAGAACAATTTCTGCATAGGCTTTAACTACATTACAAGACCTTTAATTATTGTGAGAATTAATCATGAAGTTTTCGAACCCCTCTCTTGTCACATGCTACTATGTCGAATGTTAACATTCGAATGCAAGAATGGTTACATTTTATGCCACTAATGATATGCTGAATTTGTAAGGGTTGGATTTCATCAAATCTTAACATGTTGTCAAATGTCAATGAGCATTCAATATTGTGTCATGCATGCCTATATGATCAACTGATTTTTATGTTAAGGCAAAGATATCTTAAAGTCTTCTTTAGTGGCTACTGGCAAGCTATATTAGTAGCATATGAGAATTGTGGCATTGGCACTACCCTCTCAAATAAAAATATTTGAAAAGGATGACAATACCTTTATATTATTTTAACTTTGAAAGAAACAAGAGAAACAAAGTGGTATCAAACATCAAATAGGAAGAGACCATTCCCAAAATTGAAGTCCATAGAGCCTTCAATATAGCAATCCTTGTAGTAGTGCCTCCCGATATGATTATAGAGTGTGTCTTGTGCTCCCAAGAACTTACAACTGTAAAATGCAGTTGTGTCTTCTGATATCCCTAGAGCAACTACTTGTTTCCCTACTGCCCCTAGTTGTGGGACAGGTGTTGTATTCTGTGATGCATCATTAATGTAAGAGTAAAATACTTGCTAGTATTATGTGTTAACCCTAATTTTTATTTTATTACCTTGAGCTTTAAAATACATCATTTTGGTACTTTAAACTTTTACCTTCAATCACTATAGTACTTTTGTTAGTAGGAGTCAGTGTTAAAATAATTAGTGAACAAAAATATCACGATGTTATATCCCTTCTTCTTCTCCAAACTTCTTCTAAATCCTAACAAACCTAATGGATGTATAGGAAAATGTAAAAGAAGGGATTTCCACTCATAAATTTTCTAGGATGATTTAACTTGTGGATGGCGACTCCAACCTAGCCTTTTTCCAGCACTCGCTTCTAATCCGACATGCTCAAAATAAGATTCAGTGTCTTCATACCAACCAAGGTATTCTTGTTTGCCAAAAGGAGATTTTGAGGGGTTATCAATATTGGTGCCGCTCATTCCCTACTACCTACTGGACTATTGAATCACCTCTTAAAGGAGGACAACTGTGTTCTTATGGCCCTAGTTACCATGGAGGAGCTTAAGCAAGTGTTCTGGGGTATGAATAGCGACAAGGTTCCCTGATGATATTTGTTGAGGCCACGCTTATGTCGACTAGCGGGATCCACAATGTCTTTTGTAGTTTGGCAACCTCTTCGAGCTTTGAATTAATGAGGGCAAGGGCACCATCTTATTTGGTGGATCTCCTGTCAACTCTTGCTCACTTTGTATTCCTCTAAGTATTGCGGTCAACCACTTTCCTATAACTTATTTGGGGCTTATGTTGACATCCAAATGTCTCTCTATGGATCTTTGTCAATTACTTATCTCTAGGATTCGGTTGAAGCTTTTGGATGGAAGAGGCGACACTCGTTTTTCACAGGACAGATCCAACTTATCATATTTGTTCTCTCTACCTCCTATCTTTACTAGTATGCCACCTTTCAACTCCCAACCACAATCTCTTCTGAATTGGAGAGGATCTTCCTCCATTTTGTATGGCAGGAGGACAAAATTCTAGCTATAAGTTGGGACACATGCTGCCTTCATCTAGAGGAAGAAGGTCTCAGACTATAATTTGGTGGGCCTTCTTAAGTGTTTCTAGAGTATTTCCATCGGAAGTGAGGCACCTTGGGTGGCCTAGATGTGTGCTAAGTGTATTGGTAATGACTCTATATGGACTGCTACCTTGTCCAAAAACCCTTCATGGGCCTTGTAGGGGATTCTATTTGTTTTCCCTCTAGTTGTGGACTTCATGAACCAGGATCCTCCTTCCTAGCTACCCGTGTTGTGGGCTTGAGCTATTTGGATCTCTAGTTATATTCTAAGGCGTGCTACTACTCTCTAGATGGCTATGCTTTGATGGCTCAAAACTCATGACAAATTGCGTCAACATGGCTCTCTCATAGTTTCTCACTACGCTCTGTGTTTATGTGCTTATGAGGACCAACTTCACTTGTTCTTTGGCTACCCTTTCTCTAGAGCCATGGTTCTTCTAGCGACTTCCTGCCTTAAGTTGTGCCTTGCTGGTCCCATTAAGAAACTATTACCTAGAATGAAGCACTTGCTGGATAGAGATCGGAGATAAAGTTCCTTGCTTACTGTGACTGCCATCATCTAGTATGTCTGGTAGGAGAGAAATGCCCAAACTTTTGATCTTAACCACCATCCATGGCAACTGTCAATGATGTAGGAGTGTGCACAGTGCCTAATTGACCTTAGGCTCCCTTCCATGACCCCTTAGTGGTTGAATGATGTTTTCTTTTCTTGTTTGAGATGTTTGATTGGGTCTTGTACTCAATTTGTAACTTTGTACATTTTTTTGAGCTTTTATAATATTTATACTTGAGGGCTTGTCCTTTTTTTACTCTTAAAAAAATGAATTAGTTTTGCTCTTTGATTCAAAAGCACCACTTGATTAAGTCATTGTACACTTGAAAGGAGAATTGGCTCGTACGAGGCATTGCAATTAGAATCCACTGTAACATCTCACTTGATAGCAATCTCCCAAAGAGAGTCCTTTCACTAATCCATATACAAATCCACTTGCAAAGAGATCACCACCACCATTGGCATTGGTTGCATGTGTTTCTCCAATTATCAAGACTCTTATGACCTTCAGAAATGAATGATAAGCCATCAACATTTACCATTTTATACAACTAACAATCCTTTTTTATTTTTACTTCTAAACGATGACAACCCAATGACCAAAATCCTGCCACTGATTCTTCACCACTACTGCCACCACTACAATTGCTACCTCATCACCCCCATTGTCGTTGCTTCGCTACCTATGCCACAACAAAAGATGGGCACCTACAATTGTGTCAATAATTGGAAAAGAATGTTATTGTTTAGAACGGAGGAAGAAGTCGATGAAAGAAATCACATGTATGCAAGATAAAGAAAAGAGGAAACTAGTCAAAGGACATAATAGACACTTTGGTAAAAGTTAAACACCATTAGTCTTAATTATACTAATTTTAAAAAAAAAATCTAAGATACTTAAGTAACATGTTTTAAAATTCAGGATAGTAAATTGAAAATCAATGATAGCATAAGATACCATCAAGTAATTTACTCTTAATGTAAATAAACAAGACAAGAAGCAAAGGTGAATAGATCTGAATGTCTTTGAACTAAAGAACCTTAAATCTGATGTTCCTTGCATTGAAATAAGGAGAATTTCCTGCAAAAGTAGTTGAATTGAAGGTCCCCAATGGCTTCCCATTTGGTCCTATTGTTTTAGCTATATCTCCTCACTGGATTACTGTCTTATCTGTCCCTGCTCCTTTTATAGTTTTGTAAGCTTTCATTGGTGAAATGTTCACCTTCTCCCTGATCCAACACATTAACATCAATAACAGCAAAATATATAAAGTTAAAAATTAACAAAACATTTTAGTGTTTATATTGAACTCACATGTAGACCCCAACATTGACTTTGATCCAACTTTAACAAAATTCACAAGAGGAATGGAATCAAGAGCATCCTGGATTGTGGTGAAATCCCCCAACATTGGGTTCTTGTCCACTGTGAAAGCATAGGACGGAAAGAGCTTCTTGTCCAGCGATGCGTTGAATGTCGTGTGTTGGAGACCCCCCAACGAAGCGAACCCACTCCGTGAACTGCTGCTCTATCAACTGGCTGTGTGTTGAATTGGGCTGAGATCCACTTTCTTGGTGCCTACCATGCCTGAGACCTTGTGGTGTGGCAAAGAACTAGGATGGTGGAGTTCAGCAAGATGAAGAAAGTGAAGAGTTTGTGGTGGGGAGGTATAGAGAAGAAGGGTTTGATGGAATCCACGGCTGTTCTTGTGACAATGAGGAGTGATCAATCAGTCCCAGGTGCAGAAGCCAGAGAGCATTAACAAAAGAACAAATCTTGGAAATTTGATGGGTTGTCTCTTTGTGGATGCTCCAAAGCTTGTCACATTCCACAACTACATGGCCAATTTATGGTCCTCCATTTTGCTTTTCTCGTTAGGAAAAGAGAAGGCAAGAGTTATTTTCACTTGATCTTCGTCTGCATTAGTGTTTTCGTTCTTGTCTTATTTTGTGGTTGTTGCCTTTTCTTTCCAGGGAAATGTCGAGTGTTAAAGATTTATCTGTCATGCTTTCCACTTGTTTGTCACGCTTGCCTGTAACTACTGTGTTCTTCGTTGTGTTATCTTCACTTTGTTTTTTTTACTTGAGCATTGAGGATGAGACCTCATGTTAAATGCCAAGTATGAATTCTGGAAAAGAAATCAGAATTGCTTTGCATATTTAATTAGTACAATTCACTCAGGAGTCACGCCCTCAGTAAATGAATGTTCTCGACTGTCTAATCTTTTTTTCCCCCATTTTTGACACAAAAAAGGCTGAGGTTCTGAAGTATCGTCAAGTATCTGCTTTTCGGTTTTACGGTACATGTCATTCAAAAATTGACCGTTTCATATGCGTGTTGAGAATTCAAGGAACACTGGAATGAAAATAGACAAAAATAAAATAAATATTGGAATGAAACTTAAAATGGAAAGAAATAAAATAGTTTTATTCTAGTCTTGTGTTTGGTATGTAGTCAAATTTTAAAGTGAAAGTGACAGATAATTTTTTTCCAATGTTTGTTACAAAAAAAATAGAATCGAAAGGAAAATACACAATTTAAAAGATTAACATTTACACATTACAAAAAATATGTTGTCTATCTGAAGAAAAAAATAAAAAAATTAAATAGTTATTTTTCCAAATAAGTAGAATAAAAATGGCAAATTCATGTTTATTTATGACATTAAGTCACCAAAAAATAGTATTTTCATAGTACATAAAAAATCAACAAATGTTACTAAAATACAGTAGTTTCACAATAAATAAAAAAAATGACATTAAATGTCATCATTAAACACTACTATCATCATAAGTCATAGTTACACATATTTTATCATAATTCCATGTGAAATTTTTAAATCTACTGGTGTGGTTATTCATCATGTCATATATTATATATAATCAAATCATTCTTCATTGTCTTCATCCTGGACTTGATGTGTGGTTTAACCTTGATCCCAGTATTAGGAAGCAACTTAGATAATACTTCATTCACCACTTGTAGGAATCTAAGTTGGAAACCATTATTAGCTTTGTATGGTCCTTCATTCACAACATCAAACATAACTTCAACTAATTTGATATCCTCCATAGTCTACCTTCTTTTATTTTTTCAGCACCTCTTTCATCCTCTTTCATACCTAAAAACATTACATTTATATAATTTCATTTATCTATACTATATTACTATTTGTAAGTTTTCCTGTGCAAAGAGTCATGCCACGTGGCACCACTAATCAATTCCTAATTAGATATATATATATCAATATCAATCAACCATTCAATGCAATCAACCAACAATACAGTATAATAACATATTATCTCCACAAATGCAATTAATGAAATACACGACCACTAGTCAAGGAATTGTGATAATTTGTGAGAAATGAATAGTTGTAAATGAATAGCAATAAATCATCAGATTCTGTAATTATTATATTACTATTTATGAGAATGCAGTATAATAACATATTATCTCCACAAATGCAATTAATGAAATACACGTGGCACCACTAATCAAGGAATTGTGATAATTTATGAGAAATGAATAGTTATAAATGAATAACAATAAATCATCAGATTCTGTAACGTAAAGGATAATGTAATGGCTGATCTCTATGAAATGAATAATGGTAAATGAATGACTATATTACTATTTGTGAATTTTCTTGTGCAAAGAGTCATCCACGTGGCACCACCAATCAATTCCTAATTACATATATAGGAATACAATCAAGGGCCTCAATGACCCAAAATAAATCATTCCACTATACTTCACATTTCTTCGAACAAGAAAGTGGTTTTGCTATATAATTTTATGAAGCTATTGTCATAACAACAACACACTAATAAGACATATAGGAAATTCAAACCATTACAAAAAAGATGTTTTAGTTTTTTATGAAGGAGTATCTTATAGCATTCCAAGAAATCGTGATAATTTGTGAGAAATGAATAGTTATAAATGAATAGTAATAAATCATGAGATTCTGTAATGTAAGGGATAATGTAATGATTGATTTTTGTGAAATGAATAGTGGTAAATGAATAACAATAAATCACCAGATTCTATAACGTAAGGGAAAACGTAAGGGTTGATTTCTGAGAAATGAAGTTCATATATAATGAATCTACTGTCTTATCCCTTGTTACTCTTTGGATTTCGAGCTGCACTTCTACTCTGAGCTTCATATTTGGTTAAGACGCAGAATATTGTGAAAGTCCTCTAATATTTCTACACAGAGGTAAGCTTATTTTCTTCATTTTATTTCTTCGTATTTTAAATTTTTATTTTGGACTTCGCATTGCTATGTTTAATAGATCAAATGTTGAGGAAAAAAATTGTATAATGCATAGATAAGATAATTAGATATTACTGAATTTGAAACCCCAAGAAAGTTAGATGTTGAACACACCACGAGTTACAAATATACAAAATAAAGAAACCACAATTTACATGCATATATAATTATAAATATCTCTAGATAAAAACTATTGCATTACTAATATGATCTTCCACAATCACGTGACATAGAGTTTCCTCTATATCACCTTTTATTAGATGTACCTAGTACTACATATTGATGAAAGAAAAGTTAAGCAACATATGAAATTTAAAAAAGGAACATAAATAATAAACTTAATCTGTCAAATACATTGTTTAATAAAAAATAATTAATTTTTAAGATGAAATTTTAAATATAAAGTTAAATTAATTTATTTTGTATCTTTTACAATTCGTGCATCGCACGTGCCAAGTTACTAATATAACAAATCAATATAAAGTTATCAATAATTGCATTAAAACATAGTCACATGTCTAATAATAAAAGATAGCATAATTCACCAACTTTTGTTATTACAATTGAATTAAAGAAAATATGACAAAATAGAAAGATCATAATTCATTTTCATGTATGAAACATAGATTGGAACGTCAATCCAAACCAAGATTATTTATTTAAATTCAACATCATGTTATTTATGTAGTGGAAATCATCCCTTCATTTTCCTTTTTAAAAAAAGAAGTAAAATAGGACAATGTCTGAAGCATCAAAACAATTCAATAAAAACATAGCCAGCATCAATAGGTTGTTTGAGCAACAGGTTTCTACTTTTATATCCATACGATAGATTATTTAAGCAACAGGTTCCTACTTCAGAATACATTGAAACATTAATCCAAACCAAGATTATTTATTTAAATTCAACAACAGTTTGTTTATGCAATGCAAATGATCCCATCCTTTTCCTCAAATAAAAAAAGGTAAAATAGGATAATGTCTAAAGTATTAAAACATTTCAGTAAAAACATAGCCAACATCAACAAATTCATACCAAACCGTGGAGGGTGATGATGTCAAAGGAGGAAGACCAAAAAGGAGGACGATATCCAAGGAGTCAAGAAGCAGAAGAAGAAGGCCACGAAGGTTGGGCTGCAAGGAGGAAGGCAAAGAACAACTGAGGAGGAATTCCTTAAAGGAGGGAGGGAGGTGGACGAAGTAGAGGAAGGAGGGGGCCGTGGAGGAAGGCTTTCAGAGGTGAAAGGGGAGCGAAGGAGGGAGGTCATCTAGGAGGGAGGGGAGCAAACGAGGGAAGGGGCAAAGGAGGGCGTGTTGTAGCACTAGTATTTTATTAAAGGATGATTCTCAATGGAATGGAAAGTAAATTCCTTACCTCTTAGGAAGGAATGAAATCCTATGTTCAATGAAAATTTAATTTCCAAGAGAATGGTCATTTCAAAGTTGCTTTTGTATTAATCATTAGAATTTCATTCCAATCTATCTTTTTTTATTCTATTTCAGTTCATTCTGGTTCCTATTCCATCGTATCAAATGCTACCTAACATAAAAAATGAGTAATTTCCTTAATAGTACCATCAATTATATCTTTTTTTCAGTTCAGTACTCTCAACTACAAAACCATTCACTTTAATACTCTCAACAATTATCGTTAGTCTATTTAATTATTTTGTTAGGAAATGTTTGGTTAAAAAAAAATAAAAGGACAAAAATACCTCCTAACATTTCAAATTAATTAAGGCAAAAAACAGACGAATCATTAGTCCCTTCCTTTCTCTTCGTCCTCTCTCTTCTTCTTCGTTTCCCTTCTTCTTCTTCTGATGCTTCAAAGCCAAGGGAGTTGCCAACTGCCATGCCACTTGTAGGCCCATCACGTCGTCTTCCTCTTCAATGCTAAGGTCTCAGCTATTTTCCTTTCCCTTCTTCTCTGTCCTAAACTTGACAAACTTAGAGGGGAGCCGCCAGTCGCCATGTCACCCACAGGCCCACCTCGTCGTCCTCCTCTTCAACATCAAGGTCTCATCCATCTTTGTCTTCCTTTCTCTTCTCTTTCTTCTTTCTCACTTCAAAATCCTACAGGAGAGCCGCCACCCGCCATTCGCCACCATATTCACCTTGTTGTGCTCCTCTTCACTTCCTTGTTGGAGATTGAAGCAACCAAAGTCCTTGGAAGAAGAAGTTTTATCATTGTGATTTACTCTTCCCTATAGCAACAACTTGAACAAGACACAACACCAATTGATGGCTCTGTGAGTGCTCAAGATTCAAAGGATGTGGTTGTAGGTTTTTTGAGTAGATAGATTCTCTACTAATTGAACGTAAAGTGAAGGTAATTTGGATGTTTCATCAGTGAGTGGTCAAGATTGAGGCACAGAGAAATGACCTTTCATCAACAGGTGTTCCAGCTTCTTCTTTGTTTTTCATGAGATTAAAATGATTTTCAGTTAGAGTGATATTTGGTATTGTAATGTATCAATTGTTTCACTTTTAAATTGGTATTCTTTCTTCTTTTTTTCTTTATGATCTTCATTAGTATTCGTATGTCAAGAGTTACTGTTGTTTCATTGCATGACTGAATCAGAACAATTTGATACATATTGTTGGATGATTTACATATTACTTTGACTCTAGATTGTAATTCTGTAATTATAAAATCTTCACCTAATTTACTGACATCAGAACAACCACTCTCTAATAGATGTTCATCCAAATGGTTGAAGCCTCTATTCACAAAACATAGAGTGACATCAGATATCGAATTGCCAGTAGTGTGACTCAGCTGAGATGGTAAGTCATGGCATGACTGAATCAACAATTTACCATCCTTCAGTTTTCCTACAAATGAACCCATTTCTTGCATTATAAATAATTCTTTGTCCTATGGGATGCCAAGACCAGATTCATCCTTAACTACATCAACAGGCATTTCTTCGGATTTTGATGTATATAAAAACTGTTCATGACCTGGGGGAGGGCACCACGTTGGCTTTTTAGTAATGCAATTATAGAAATAGTTTCCCATGTAAAATGTATCCCAAACAGCCATACAATCACCCCAATCACCAGCAAATCTAAAACCATACATACCATGATCCTGCCGTTTAGTACATTGAAAGGATTCAATGGCATCCAGACAACAGGCATTTGCAGCATCCCTGTCAGTGTATTAAATCTTGGAATCAGTAATAAAGTTTAAATGCACTGCAGATTCCAAATTTCTACCCTCTTCTAGTTTGGGGTCTAACTTGTTATCTTCTAGGGCAACTCCAGGGAAATATTCATAATTCAAACTGAATGGGTCAACGGCAATTTTAATGTGCTTTGAAGCAATGCTTCCTTCATTCTTTTCATCAGCTATATTATCTGTTGGTATCTCTTCATTTCCTTTGTCAAGGGTTAATTTTTTTTTTTTTTGTTAAAAGTTTAATATGTATTTCATCGGTTTAAGACCCAACAAGAAAAACATAGCAATGTATGCAATATTACAAACTTGAAGGCATCTGTCCAAAGAAAATATAAGTTCCAAAATTACACCATCAGCAGGGAACTGCACTAAAGAAAGGCTCAGAGGCCCTCAGGTGGCACACTGCCTCTTCCAAGGTCAACAGGGGACAAAGAAGCAACACCTGGAGGCAGTCTAGAGGAAGAAGGAAGGGAGAGGCATGGAGCATCCTGTTGGATAGAGATGGCTGTCATAAAAGACCTCACCTCATCCTTTTCGAAACCTGCCAAAAGATTGTCTAACCAAAGGTTCATAAGAAACATAATTTCAGAAATAACATCAGTTGCAGATGAATAAGTATTCCTAAAAGTCCTATGGTTTCTTTCTTTCCAAATCATCCAGAGGATGGCTTGAAGCAACATAATCCACCCAGCATATGGCAAGTAAAATTTAAGATTTGGCATAGTA
>JAMKQA010029511.1:0-22306 GCA_024699735.1 Posidonia australis
GTGCTGTGGGAGCTTTGGAAGGCTCGGTGTTCTACCAGATATGGGGGTAAGTCCTTCTCCCTATACAGGATTCTGCTGTGCATCAGGCGTTGGACGTCGGATTTCGCCTTCTTGCTGAGGCGGCTGAAGTGCCACACTGAGGATGAAGTCTCCATCCTTCAAGTGAGCTTCAATATCTCTGGGATCCCTGTCGCGAAATTCGATCACATTCTGGTTTCCTGGGTGAAGCCTCCTACGGGCACCTACAAGTTGAACGTCGACGGCGCGTCTCGTGGCAACCCTGGGCCTGGGGGAGGGGGTGTTGTCATCAGGGATCATGGGGGCAACTTCATGGCGGCGGTGGCTAACTTCTACGGTCATTGCTCCAATATGGTGGCTGAATTCAGGGCTTTGAAGGATGGGTTGGCTCTCTGCTTGCGGATGGGTCTCCATTTTTCGGAGATTCTCATCGAGTCCGACTCCGCGGCCCTCGTCTCCATGTTGCGGGGTGGCCGCTGCTTTGACTGGCGGCTGCGGCAGGATTGGCGGGGTGTCGCTTCTCTGGTTCATCAGTCCTGCTCCCTTTCTCATATCTTCCGTGAGGCTAACTTTGTTGCGGATCTCTTCCTGCCTTCGGCTGATGCTCTTTCAAAGTTTTTGCACGGGACTCTTTGTCTGGAACGGGGTGGGCTGCCTTATATTCATTCCAGGAGGCTTTAGTCATTCCCCCTCCTCTACTTGTAATATGTTTTGCTTTTGCTATATGATTTTGGGATCTCTTGGGGCTCGTTTTTCCAGGTAAAAAAAAAAAAAAAAAAAAATAACTCAAAACCCTAAAAATAACTCTAAACCCTAAACCAAACTCAAAATCCTAATCCAAACCCTAAACCCTAGGCTAAACCCTAAACCAAATTCAAAACCCTAATCCAAACCCTAAACCCTAGGTCAAACCCTAAGCCAAACCTTAAACCCTAAACCAAACTCAAAACCCTAATCCAAACCCTAAACCCTAGGTTAAACCCTAAGCCAAATTCAAAACCCTAATCCAAACCCTAAACCCTAGGTCAAACCCTAAGTCAAACCCAAAACCCAAAACCCTAGGTTAAACCCTAATCCAAACCCTAAACCCTAGGTTAAACCATAATCCAAACCACAAATCCTAAAAAACCCTAAACCCAAGGTCAAATCCTAAAGCCTAAGTCAAACCTCAAACCCTAATTTCAAACCCTAACCAAACCCTAACTACTTCCCACCATCATAACCACCTCTAACAACCTCTAACCACCTAACAAACCCTAACTACTTCCCACCTTCATCATAACCACCTATAACAATCTCTAACTTCCAAAACAAACCCTAACTACTTCCCACCTCCATTATAACAACTTGTAACAACTTCCAACAGCCTCTAACTAACCACAACAACCCATAACAACCATGGCAAGCCTATAAATACCAACTTCCTCAATGCCGTCGCCGGAGTCGCGTCGACGATGAGGGAGGTGGGAGGCCAACTCCTGCCGTCGAGCCTTGGATCAGAGCCATTAGATCTCCTCCCCTCCTTCTTCTCTAGCTTCCAGTAGGACCTGATGCTTGATCAGGCATCGGGATACCCCTAGAAGGGCATCTCTGGCGGTCGTCGACGGTGGAGTTCCGTCGTCGGTGGGCGCCGTCTCTTTTCTAATAAAAAATAAAAAAAATAAGTTTTCTTTGAATAAACTTCAGTACTTTTCTTTTCCTTACATTTAGGTCCTTATGTCTTACATTTGGATCCTTTTTCTTACATTTAGGTCCCTGCAATAGATTTTAAATCATTTTAAATATTATTTGTTCTGAAATATTGCAACGTGTCCTCTAAGCTTTCTTAATAATGTTTTCCAGGCTTAAAAATTTGACATAAACCCTCTGAATTTCTTTTCATGCACTTAAGTACAGAAGTTTTGCATTTAAAACCCTGAGCTTTACTAAAACTTTTCTGAATGCCTGTTTTTCTGTCAAAATTGCAAGTTAAACCCTGAGAATTCAAATATTTGCTCAAATGTGTCCTGAATTGCATTTTAGCCACTGAATTTTACTGATTTCTTCACTGAATGCATGTTTTCTAGGGTAAATTTGCATGTTAGTCCCTGAAACTTTCTATTTTCAAACATGGACTATTTTTCTTGCACTTTTAACCTTGAATTTCTACAGAATTGCATTAAATACATGTTTTAATGGCAAAATTGCATATTGACCCCTAGGAATCTTTAATTTGACCAAAAATGCATAGTTTTGCACATTTGCCCTCAGATTTCTTCAAAATTACATAAAATGTGTTTTCCTATGTATTTTTGATGATTTAGCCTCAGAATATCAGTTTTCATTCAGAATTTGGGAATTTTGCATAAAGACCCTTGGAATTTACATTTTTACACTCACACATGCATTTTGTACATTTTGTTGCTATTTTTCATGCATATTTTCTCGTGCTTTCTTCCTTACATCGTGCACACATTTCTAACTCATTTCAAACTTGGTTTTTCCATTGTTTCCCAGATTTCTTCCGACTTTCGCGATTTTGATTTGATTTGGTTTTCCATCGCCCGAGGGCGTACATTAACAGGCTTAACAATGCCGACATTGTCCCGAATGAGGATTATTTTCCCTAATTTGATTTTCTCAGATTTCTTGAGTTTTCGCCGTTTTGCGAGACACTTTCCGAGTATTCTCAATTTTCACGATTTTCCTCATCGCCCATGGGCGTACCGTAAAGCGGCATTTTCAATGCCTACATTGTCCCTCAAATTATTCTTTTTTTGTTATTCATTTCTTTTTTGTGATTTGGCATGTTTTCCAGTCATATTTAGCATGTGCATTTAGAATAGGCAAGCATACACACAATAGACCATTTAGCAAGTAGGGAACCTAGAAAGACCGAGTTCTTCGGGCACATGGGCGTGCCTAACCCCTTCCCCATGCGTAACAAGAATCCTTACCCTTTCTCTAGCTCGCATTGATTTGTGCACTACATCCATTAGGCACGAAGCATGCATGTTTTCTACATCTTGATTTCTTCTTGGTTTTCCTTCATGCTTGGTTTTCCTCGTCTTTCCATTAAAAGACTAGGTGGCAACTCCT
Source organism: Posidonia australis (assembly GCA_024699735.1). Taxonomy (NCBI): domain Eukaryota; kingdom Viridiplantae; phylum Streptophyta; class Magnoliopsida; order Alismatales; family Posidoniaceae; genus Posidonia; species Posidonia australis. The sequence continues at coordinate 3,097 of JAMKQA010029511.1, forward strand.
TTCCTTATCCTTTCTTATCTTTCCTGGGAGTTTCCGAGCCTAGTCTTCTTCTTCGGATTCACTATCTTTGCCGTGACCGTATCGGGACTCCTCGTGTGCTTCCACGCACCGTAGGGAGAGCTGTGCAGGATTCCACCGGCTTGGTCATACCATGAAACTCTCATGAAATCCGGAAAACAATGTGAAGATTAAGTTTGGAATAAGCTTGAAATGTGTGTGCAAGATACAAGAAGATATGCATGAGAATATATGTACGAAAAAAATGTATCAAGATGTACGAATGAATGCATGGATGGAATAAGCATGTTTCCAGGGGCCTTTGCGCAAAAATTATATGTTTCTAGGTAAAGACTGGGATATCCAAGGTTTAATCTACAAATGTGCCAAGAAACATATTTCTGTGAAATTTTGAAGAAGTTAGGGGTTAAATGTGCAAAACTATACATTTTGGGTAAAAATTGAGATTCCCAGGGTCTAATCTGTAAATGTGCCAAAAAAATATGTGTTCAGTGCAATTTAAGTGAAATTCAGGGTTAAATGTGCAAAACTATGTGTTTTTTGGGTAAAAATTGAAATTCCCATGGTCTGATCTTGAAATTCCCATAGGAAAATATGTTTTCAGTGCAATTTAAAAGAAACTACGGGTTAAATGTGCAAATTTGTGGACTTAAGGTTGAAATAAAGAAATCTAAATGTTTTTGTCAAAGATTTGAAGACTTGAGAATTAATAAAAGAAAAGTACAAGGGTCAAACTGAAAGTCTACCAAAAAAAGAAAAGAAAATGAAATGTAAGTAAATGCAAGGACTAGAATGCAATATGTAAGGACCAAGTGCAAGGAAAGAGTAGAGGAGAGAGTTTTTAATAAGGAATTTTAAAAAAATAAACAACGGTCGTCGGTGACTGAACCTCACCAGAGGCGACCGCCTTGGAAGCCATCCAGGGCTTTCTCGATGGCTGATCATGCATCCAACCATCAAAGAAGCAAGAGGGAAGAAAGAGGAGGTGATTCATCGGCTCTGATTAAGCATCAGATGGCTGGAAGCTTCCTCCCACCTCTCTCGCCAGTGTCGTGATTTCGACGACGAGCTTAGAGAAGGAGTTGCTGGAGGTGGTGGATTGACGGTTCGATGATACTGAGAGATCGATGGGAGGGAGAGGGAGAGATTCCAGCACTTGGATGCGAGAATGGCAGTGTGTGCCCCTTCCTCAACCTGGCTCACTGTCATCATCGTCTTCTCCGATGAGGTTGGCTGTGAGAGTTTACCAGAGGCTTCGGAGCGGTGCTTCAAGGCTTCCGGAAGCCAGAGGAAGGGAAGAGGAAGGTTTTCCACTGATTAGGAGAGAGCTACGATGTGTGAACCTCCTGGTCGAACTTCTACTGTAAGTCGTCTTCTTCGGCGACAGTGATGGCTGCGTGCAGCGAGCTCTGTCCAGTGGCTACCAGAGGCGACGTTGAAGCATCCAAGTGGGTGGAAAAGCTCGAGGGGAAGAAACCTAACCTATCCACACTCTCTGGGACATGAATCACACTGTGGATTCACCTCCCCACCTAGCTCACCGGAAAATGAGTCCGACTGCTAATAGAGCTTGAAGCTCTGGCCAGAGAGCCTTGTTCCTCCACTGGAACGACTCCAAGGAAGCCGAGGAAGGCTAGGGGATGGAATGCAACAAGAATTCACTCGATCAGGGGCTTACCTATACTTGCAGTGGCTGGAGGCTATTTGTGGTCGCCGGAGCTCACCGAAGAAGGTGACCGGAGAGCCCTGGTTGTCCGACCAAGGCTCCTGAGCTCTAAGTTGCTCTCTCTCAGGGTTTCTCAATGGTTTTTCTACTGATTCTCTCTGGTTTGCTCTGGTTTTTCTTGGTTGGTCTCCTTCCAAATTTTTTTTCTTTCATTTTCTCTCCCTTTTTCCCTTTTACAAATGGGGGGTATTTATAGGAGTATATGATTAGGTTGTTAGGGAATTGGTTTAGGTTGTTATGGAAGTTTGTTAAAGTGGTTAGGTTTGAGTGGAGGTTAGTTAAGGTTGTTAGGGCTTAATGGAGATTAGTTGAGGTTGTTAGGGTTTAATGGAGATTATTTAAAGTTGTAAGTATTTAATGGAGATTAGTTAAGGTTGGTAGGGTTTAATGGAGATTAGTTGAGGTTGTTAGGGTTTAGTGGAGATTAATTGAGGTAGTTAGGGTTTAATGGAGATTAGTTAAGGTTGTTAGGTTGAGTGGGAATTAGTTAGGGTTGTTAGGTTAGGGTTTGACTACAAGAATATGGGGTGTCTACAACATCAAAACCTTCCTAAAGACTAGCAATCTTCCACCCGAGGCCTCAGCTACGGACAGAAAAACCAAGACACAATTGGTGTCAAAATATGTTTTAGGAGCTGGACATCTATATAGAAGATCTGACAACCAAATATTCTTGCGATGTGTAGGAAAGAGGGAGGCTGACACCTTGATGCTTCAGATCCACATAGGAACTTGTGGTATTCACATGAACGGGGTGCTTCTCGCAAAGAAGATCACGTTGTAAGGCTACTTCTGGTCGGCCATGGAGGCAGATTGTTGCTAGTTCATGCGTAGATGCCATAATTGTCAAATCTATTGGAATTTCATCCATTCTCCTCCACAATAGTTGTACAATATGTCCTCACCGTGGCCTTTCTTTGCTTGGAGAATAGACGTCATTGGAGCCATACACCCACCAACTTCTAATAGGCATCGTTACATCCTAGTGGCGATTGATTACTTCACAAAGTGGGTAGAAGCAATCTCTTACAGGACTATCACTGCCATAGCAACAGAAAAGTTCATCAAAAATAACATCATAGCGCGTTATGGGGTCCCACATGTCATCATCTCTGACAATGGAAAGAACTTCATCGCTGAAAGGATCAAGGATTACCTGCAGAGCTTCAAGATCAGGCATCACTAGTTTTCCCCGTATCGACCATAAATGAATGGTGTAGTCGAGTTAGCTAATAAAAATCTCACCAAAATACTGAAGAAGATGGCAATGACTCATAAAGATTGGCACGAAAAGCTCTCCTATGCATTGTGGGCGTACAGAACGTCGGTCTGAACTTCAATAGGAGCTACACCATACTCATTGGTATATGGCATGGAGGTAGTCTTGCCCATTGAACTAGAGATCATGTCACTCAGAATCTTGAGAGAAGTTGAACTAGAGGAAGCAATAGAAAAGTTCATTAGAAATAACATTAATAGAAAAGTTCATCCCGTCACTCAGAATCAGAAATAACATCAACAAGACTATCACCGCTGCAACAACAGATAAGTTCATCAGAAATAATACCATAGCGTGTTATGGGGTCCCATATGTCATCATCTTTGACAATGGAAAGAACTTCATCGTTGAAAGGATTGAGGATTACCTGCAGAGCTTCAAGATCAAGCATCATCAGTTTTCCCTGTACCGACCATAGATGAATGGCGCAGTTGAGTTAGCTAATAAAAATCTCACCAAAATCCTGAAGAAGATGGCAATGACTCACAAAGATTGGCACGAAAAGCTCCCCTATGCGTTGTAGGTGTACAAAACGTCGGTCTGAACTTCAACAGGAGCTACACCATACTTATTGGTATATGACATAGAGGTAGTCTTGCCCATTGAAGTAGAGATCCTGTCACTCAGAATCCTGAGAGAAGTTGAACTAGAGGAAGCAAAATGGGTTGAAGAGCGTCTTGTCCAGTTGAACCTCATCGATGAGCGCATAGTGCAGGCCATGTACCACGCTCAATGCTATCAGAAAAGAATGGCGAGATCCTACCAAAAGAAGGCTCGACCAAGAAGCATTGCGCCAGGTGATTTAGTATTGCGAGCCATTCACCTCCCTGACACCCGTGACAAATTCAAGCCCAACTGGCACGACCCATACGTCATCAAGAAAATCTTCTTTGAGAGAGCTACAATCCTCAAAGACATGGATCACATTGAGCAATCGGAGCCAATCAACACATGTTACCTAAAGAAGTACTACCAGTGAACGGGAGCTGTATCCTAGCCTTGCAAAGTCATCATCCATTGCAATAGCATGCATGCCCACCTTAACACACATGCATCCTACATGCATACGTTTCCATCTTGGCATCCATACACTCTACTTCAGCATCCTTGTTTTGTTTATACACTTCTTTTTTTTGCATTGCATTTCAGTATATCATCAAAGTAGATACACATGCATGAGCATGAGCATCACTAGCATCTGCATAATCAATGCTTGGTGATGAAAACAGGAGAAAGCTAGCCTGCTTAGGAAGGGGTTGTTCTCCTCAGTAGATGCTACTTGAATTTCCTAGCAAGTGAGGGAGCCACCAACCATCAAGAACAAGGTGAAGTACCTAGACCCTCTAAAGGATGTACACATCCAGAGGAGGATAAAATGTTAGGGTGTGAGCGAGAGAGTGAGCAAAGAAAAATATATGCATAAGGGCACCAAAAGAAATATGAAGACAGAAGATGCAAAAAGAAGTTAGCCCTAGAAAGAGAGAGGCAAGCAAAGTAGCTCTACCCTTACCATACACCTTGGAAAGGAGTTGCAGTATGTACCTAAAAGAGCCTAAACAATCGAAGGGACTAGCCACCACTTTCCCCTCAATTCAAACAGCCTCCGCCACCACTTAGGTACCCAATACCTCCAAGCAAAGGGGAGAGTGAGTCTACAAGCCTATGAGGGAACAAAAGAAAGAGTATCATGAAAAGAGTAGGTGTAGGACCCAAGGGAGGTTTGGTGTAGAACCCTGTTCCCCCACACCGCTAGTTAACCATAGACCCACCTATTTTGCACCAACAACATAGGATGTCTAGATAGGATCTAGTGAGTCGAGTACAAATTCTTCCTTCATAGCAAGCATTAAAAGCTCTCCTAGCACTGAGGGCAATAGAAAAAGCAATAACATTCATGCATAGGTATAATCATGCATCTTTAATTCCCCATCAGACTTTGCAAGGCTTCGCGTAGTATTCAACCAGGGGCATGTTAGCTGCCTTGTGATTGGAACCCCTCACGTTCGACAAGGGGCAAGTCAATTGCTCTTGTTTAGACATCATGGGGATAGTACTTTGACCAAGGGCTTGTCAGCTGCCCCCCAGGACAGGTTCTCCAAACTCGACATCTTTAACTAAGGGCATGTTAGTTGCTTGCCTAGTTGGGTCGTGGTCAGTTATTAGCCACACTAAAGATACCCCTGTTGAGCACCTGAGTGTGCCCAACACTCCTCGCCAGCATCGGCACCTCCTCTTTGAGGAGTATGAGCCGTCAAGCAATTGTCCCTACGCTGTAGCCTTCGATAATCCACGTTGCATCAGCTAGAGTGAAAGAAAGACCTGGAGCAGAGTTAGGAGCACCAATCGGGTCCTCTCTACCAAACAAATACTCCTCTTTAAAGTTGAGACAGAACTCCCACTGCTGCCTGTGATTGCTAGAAGGACTGAAAAGTATGACAACATGGGAAAATTGCAAGGATGCCCCATGATTTAACAGAGCAATGCATCTCACAGAGTGATGACAAGACACCCCCCAAGATAGAGGCCTGAGCTTGACAACCCTAGGAAGACTGCAACCATGCCATCCCAGAATGCCCCTACAAGAAAGATACTCCAGGCATAGAGACATAGGAAGCACAATCTTTGCTAGAGAGAAGGCCACTAGAAGAAACTACCCTTACATCCTGCTCTTCCTTGGAATCTCGAGCGAGACCTAGGCTATCTTTTCGGCTTCACTCTGTGTTGATGAAGTCATTGCTTTCCCTCGAATCTCAGGCAGGACCCAGGCTATCCTATTGACTTTGCTCCATACGGAAGAAGTCATTGCTTTCCTTGGAATCCTGGGCGGGACTTAGGCAATCTTTTTGGCTTTGCTTCGTGCGGACGAAGACATTGCTTTCCCTGGAATCCTGAGTGTGACCCAGGCTATCCTTTCAATTTTGCTTCGTGCAAATGAAGTCAATGCTTCCCCTGAAATCCTAGGCGGGACCCAAGGTATCTTTTTGACTTCGCTCGATGCAGATGAAGTCATTGCTTTCCCTGGAATCCTGGGTGGGACCTAGGCAATCATTTTGGCTTTGCTCCGTGCGAACAAAGTCATTGCTTTCTCTGGAATCCCGGGTGGGACCCATGCTACCCTTTCGACTTCGCTTTGTGTGGACTAAGTCATTGCTTTTCCTGGAATCCTAGGTGGGACCAAGGTTATCTTTTTGGTTTCGCTCCATACAGACGAAGTCATTGCTTCCCTTGGAATCATGGAATCCAGTTTACCCCCACTCTTAGGTTGTCACTAACTGCATCCCCGTTGACTAGTCTACGTGCCTCCTCTTCTCCTTTGGGTCGACAACCCACATTGTCCGATTGATGAGTTCGTCATCTCACCACACCCCTTGTCTCGGTTGGCAGGTTCGATGGCCTTGCCTAATGCCCCTATTTGTTTTCGAGCTGATACCCCCAAACTATCCGGGTGACATTGTCATCTATTCGGTTGACATCTGTCACCAGTCTACCCTCGGTTGGTAGGTTTGGTATCTTGCCACACTGCCTCATTTTCCTTTTGGGTTGATATCCCAAACTATTCGGTAGATAGTTCCGTCAATCTATCATGCCCCCCTGTCGTGTGCCAAGCACGATAGTCTTGTCTAGGCGTCCCTAGGTGTGAGCCAAGTAGCTTACCATGTTCCCCTCTGCGGTCTGGTGGGCTACCAACTCTACGCCCGATTCTAGCATTTGTCAGTAGTCACCTTGCATTAGCATCTCTTCATGCATCTTTCACATCCTGTGCATCACTACATCATGCACCCTCGTTCCCTTGCATGCAGCGTCAACCCTTGCACCTGTATCATGCATGGGCCACGAGTCTTGACTTTCGAAGTGTCTGCTGAATAAATGATTCACAGCCTTACAATAATGCCACCCTTTGATGGACTCAGGTTGGGTGTCTTGTCAACCTTGAGCGTTGGTCTCAGTTCCCTCGACCTTATTCAGGGAGGAGCATCTGTAGACACCTTGGTTTTGTGTTGCCTAACGATGTATCACTTTGGAGAGTGTCTTGGTTGCAACGAGCCGAACCTAGAACCCACACCCAAAAACACCAATCCCAAAACCCTACTTCTAGTCCAAAGCCCAACAGCAAGACTCTGACATGGGACTACATGTTTCGATACCATAGACAGATTGTACGGTGGCATGTGCGGGTAACCTAGGACAGAAACAGAGCAGAATGACTGATTGGTTTGACCATGTTACGAACCATTGGTTGGCTTACATGGACGTGGTCACGTAGCTTAATGTGCTTGGAATCCCCATGCACAGTCTACCTCGCCAAAACCCTAACCCAAATCTTGGAAACCCAATCCAAACCCTTGAATTCAAACCTAAATGAATCCGATGACTCCCATGCAATCCCTAGTCCTATATAAACCCATCCTCCATGAACGAGAGGGAGATCTTACCCTAACCGTGAGAGCCCCCTGAGAGAGACTTCCCACGTCTAGGAACCCTAGCCTCCCCTCGCCGGAAGCCCTCACTATAGTTTCTCATTCCCATCTCTTAAACCCATCTTTTCACATCCTAGCCCTGCGTATCACATGACCAACAACCCTTCATGACGTCCTAGACCATCCAACATCACCATTGACCTTTCTTCAATCCTTGTTGCGATTAAGATGCTTGGACAACCTCGCCGGATAGCCCACTGCTGGAGGACATCAAAACTCATCTACCACGCTGGTATGTCTTAAGATCTTAATAGGATACGATTATACAATTGTTATTTTCATGGTCCCCATGCATATTAGTGTTTGTTTGAGGGTTTTCTCACCGTTTTATTCTAGTTAATCACATTATTCACGTTTTCGGCGATGGGTCGCCGTCTACATGAGGCCGCCGCCCCTTGAGAATGAACAACGGTCCCTCTCCCTCATTTTGCGTGCACCTTGCATCCTTGGATCTTCCCCAGTCCTTCCCTTAAGTTTTGGCACCATTCTAGGCATCTTTGGCTATCGCCAGAAGATGGATCGCCGGCAGTCTAGAAACAACGACGGGGAGGTAGATCTAGGCCATTTTGATCCAAGTTTTTTCATTCCCATGTGGTGTCCAAGATCCCATCTTACTTTCTGGATGATTATGTATGTGTTTTACATCTTGTAGATTTGTAATTTGAACGATGAAATCAACTGTTTGAACCTGCAAATGATTGCCGTGGCCCGACAGCGCGTGCAATTTGCATTGGTGGGTTGCACGGAATGATCAGGGCTAGAATAGGGATAGAGCACCATTGTTTGGCCTTCGATCCACATTGGCTATGATTTATCGATCTCTGATTTCGAGTTTTCTTTGTTTTCAAAGAATCTACATAGCATTAAACAGGGTGCCCACATGGGCAAACATTAACAACATCCATGCATTGCATCATGTATATCGCCCAAGGTTGTATAGTGAATGGTGTATTTGCCTACATAATGTCCTAAACCTAACATGCATTGCTTTCCATCGTGTTTTCGACTTCCCACATTCATCTTTAGGGCGATGATGCATACTGTATCGAGCTCTTGCTAGCCATCGGTCTAGAACTCATACAGTGTGACTAAGCATTAGATCGTATAGTTTTCTGCCCCGCATGTTTTATTCGCTTTGGCATAGCATCAAGCTCTGGGAATTTTTAGACAGGATAAAGCATATTTTGCCTCTTTGTCACACACACATGTGCGAAAAAGCGCAGAAAGACCGATTCATCGAGCGCATGGGGGTGCCAACACCTTTTCCATGCATAACAACAATCATTACCCGTTCTCTGCACATAATGACTAATGTGTTATCCATTGGCATTGGAGTCATTTTTATCTTTATTTATGTGTTTTGCATTTTATTGCATTTATCTCGGTTTTCCTCGTCTTTCCGTTAAATAGACTAGGTGGTGACTCCCTTTATCCTTTTTTACCTAGTTTTTCGGTGTTTTCGAGTCAAGTGTCCTTTTTCTTCGGACTCGTCGCTCAGCCGTGGCCCTACTGATCCTCGTGCGTCCCTAGCATGGGTTCCCCCCACCAACGTGGTCACAGGCATAGCTACTGAGTTAAATATGCACTGGTTCTGAACTGTGCTTTTTCCGCCGACAATAGGTGCCGGTAGCACGTGCCATAATTTCTTGCCATAAATAGGCACTACATTCATTCGCCTATATTATATGCTGAAAAATTTCGCTGAATTGAAACACTAGGAAGAGTTGCTAGAACCTGGTGTCACCTACACGGACAGAACTTATTCGTGACTTGCCCTTTTCACTTGCTACCTGTTGCCTATATTTACTGTCCTCCTGCTCGAGATCTCCTAGCTTTCTCTCCCATTCTCTCTTGGTGTGGCTTTCTCCTTGGTTCTTCTTGCTCAAGGAATGGGTGGCTCTCTTCTTGGTTTTCTTTTGCTCAATCTCCTCCCTTGAAGATGGTAACTGTGCTATCTTTGTTTTTGGCTTTTTTGCATTTTCACCCTGTTGTTTCCTGTTTTCATGTGTTGTTTATATTGCAGGGCTTTCCCACCATGGTTACTCCCACACATTGCTCGGATGTATTCCGATTGTGGATTGGGAAGTTGACAGCTAGTGATCACAAGAAGTTGCGGATCTGGGGCATTTCCACAAAGTTTTTGGGTATTGCTAATGTGGAGGTGTCCTAGTATTTCTTGTGTGCTGTCGTCTGATTTTGGAAGCCCGCTTTTCACGTGTTTCGCTTCAAGCATGTGGAACTGACTCCTACCATGGAGGAGGTTCATAGGATCTGTAGCTTATCCAAGCTTCTGGGGCCCACTGTATCCATAAGGCGTGACATTTATGCCACTGTCCTAAACTAGTTGATCAACCTTCCAACCGGCGAGTGTGGACGTCGCCTTATTTGCATGGATGGCTAGTCTCCCATGTTGAGGTTGGAGTATTTTGATGAGCTTTCTAAAAAACGCGTAGTACTGGGTGATGAGCTATGGTTGAGAGGCTTCGTCGTTCGCTTCCTAGGGGAGTTGGTCTTTAGTCATGGCCAAATGACAGTGGTCATTGAGGTTGCCAAGATAGCCTTGGTGGTGGTGACTCGTCAAATAGACCTCGCACTGGTTATCCTTGCCGATACATACCAGGCCATGAACTGATCACTACGCCGCTGCAGGCTCTTCTATGGTTGTGGGGCTCTCGTGTAGGTAAAACATGGTATGTAATTGTTGTTTTCTGTATTTCCTGCTAAGTGTTGCTAACTGTTCTAACCCGTTGCAGGTCTGGCTAGCTGCACACCTAGGGGTGGAAGTTCTAAGCCCTCAGCGTTCTGCGTTTGAGGCCTATTGCCATAGTGGACGTTCTTGCACCATCCCAGCTGTCCATGAGATGTACGAGAAGCTGAAGAAACTGACAGAGGATAAGGTGGTTTGGCGCATCATTCCTTTTGCCACAGACCTATTGCCATTTTCTTTAGTGACAACGATATGAGACTGATCATCTTGCTTGGGCTGACTGGGGGTGTAGAATACCATTGATTCGAGTGATGCGATAGTTTGGCTGTTGACAAGATTATTTTACTCAGAGTCCAATGCTAGGCTGCTACCTGCTATATCCCCTTAGCTCACTTGCCATGGCTATGGAGCTGTCTCGATTGTTGCATGGCTGCATCCATTCAAACAAGATTGCTATCATGGAGGGTGACGAGTACATTACTGAATATGAGGCCGCGATCGAGGAGACATGGCCCATCTGTGAGGTTGCTTCTAGTCCTCCTTTGTTCCCTGAGGCTAGCAGTTCCAAGAGGGCACGTGATGGCAAGGACGACTGAAAAAAGATCTCATTTGCTTTCTTTTTTGCCAATAGGATGCTTGTTTAGGCTTATATTAACTCTGCTTAATGTATAAAAGTGTGTCTAGAATTTCTGCTAAGCCATATGAATGCTCTGTGTATTTCTGTATATGCATTTGTGTTCTGTGATGGCCATTGAATGATTTTATGCACCTTCATGTAGGCCTACTGAGCTTCCTGAGTCTGCTGCTTTTCTACGGGCCGTGTTGATAAAATGCACTGGTAATACCTACCTATTACAGTCACTCGAATCTTCCACATTATATACCCGCTCTGATTCCTCGCCATGGATGATCTCCTTGAATGTTCGCTTGGAATAGGCGCTTGCCACACTGGACAGTCAGACATCAAGCTGTTTTGATTCAGGCACATTCCATCTGACTTTGCATCTTCCACTGCCTCTGTTTTGCCGCTGTTTAGCTGTGCTAGCTTGCATAAGATGTATCGATGACTATTGGCCTTGTTTTGCCATTCCTCTGTCCATATAGAAGGTAGCTGACATGCCTTTGGTTAGAGTGAGGAAATCCTCGACCATGAGGCAGTTGACATGAGCTTGGTTGAAGTACTATCCCTGTGCGTTTGTCTATAGGGTAGTTGAGATGCCCCTGGTTAGACTGTAGAGGTTCTGACAATAAAGCAGTTGTCATGCCCCTTGTCTAAGAATCCTCCTGACCTTCTCAGCCACAATGTAGCTGGCATGCCCCTAGCTGAGAGGATTAGGTGAAGCCTTGCGATAGAGGAAGATGGTGCTAAACGAGAATGAAGCATGCTCGATATATGACCTATGATGCTTCAATATTATAATGAATGCTTGATGTATTATTTATGATATTTAGGTAATGCCCTTATTATTTGGATTGCTTAAAATGCTTGTAAATAGGGTAGGGACGGTTCCAAGACTTAGGAAACTCTATCCGGACTGCTAGATTATCAGTGGCTCTCGGGAATGGGTGGTGATGTGATCTAAGCTCCATGCCATACCTCACAAGACCTTATTCCTACTTTTTTTCATTTTTATCATTTCTTTTGCTCCCACTTAGGTGTTCAAGTTCGTTTTGTCCTTGATTTGGAGGTAATTACTACCTAGATTGGGGTGGCTAGGCTCTTCGGAGGATATGGGCTTCCCAGACATTTACTTTGACTCCTCTCCAAGATAGGTCGTAGCGATTGAGTTGGCTTGTTCACCTCTCTCTAGAGTTGACTTCTATCTGCACCTTCTATCTTCATTTTTCTTTTATGCCCTTGCGAAGATATATTTACTTGGCTAACACTCAATCTCACCCTAGCAGTTTTTCTCCAGTTGGAGGTATAGGTTCCTTGAGTGGTTTTGATATTTCGTCGAGATCACGAAAGACGGTGGTTCCGTCACTTTCTAGACAGTCTAAATAGTGTCAACTAAGGTGGTACCAATCCATTCCCACACAAGCAAGCAGGATCCGATTTTTGTCGTTGGGCTATTATGAATGATGCTGATGAATGATATAATCTACTAATACTAGTTATGCTTGATATATTGCAATAAATGTTATATTGAGTCTGAAAGGGTTGGTATTTAGGCAAGGGTAAATCAACCAAACGATCCGCTATGGCCTACCCTTTTACTAATTTCTGTGTGACAAAGGTTATGTCGTATTGGGATAGCAACACCAGTCATTTGACACGTTTGCCTACAAGTGCCGGCTTCTGAAATAGATACTTCATGGGATCATGTTGGCATAATAGTAGGACAAGGTATGGCATCATGTAATGCCTAAGGCGCTGTGTGGCCCAGACATGGGAAAGGCAGACCTTTTCAAGGGTGCTATATTTGATTTCGCAATCATTGAACTTCTTGCTCAAATAATAGATGCCTTTTTCCGTACAACCTATCTCATCATGCTGACCCAGGATTGCATCCATAGAATGTTGCAAGACTAATAGGTAGAGAAGTTGCGACTGCCTTGGTGTCGGTGGAAGCAAAATTGGAGGCCTCACCAAGAGTTTCATTATCTTGTCAAAAGCATCTTGGCACTCCGCACTCTAGTTGATCTGTGCGTTCTTCCTGAGAAGCTTGAAGATAGGCTCACAAATTGATGTGAACTGGGCAATGAACCTGCTAATGTATTGTAGTCGTCCCAGCAGTCCCCGAACTTCCTTTTCTATTGTAAGGGGAGGCATCTCGATGATGGCTCTGAACTTATTGGGATCTACCTCAATTCCCCTTTGACTGATGATGTATCCAAGGAGCTTTCCCAATAATACTTCAAATACACATTTGTTGCGGTTGAGTCGAAGCTTGTATTTCAGCAGGTGTTCAAACAGCTTTATCAGGCGAGCAAGATTTTTTTGGGCTCTATTGATTTGGTGATCATATCATCCACATTGACCTCAATCTCTTGATGCATGAGGTCATGGAATAGGGCTGTCATTGCTGTTTGATAAGTGGCACTGGCATTTTTGAGCCCAAATGGCATTACTCTACAGCAAAACACCTCTTATGGATTGATGAAGGATGTCTTCTCCATGTCTTCCTCCACCATTTTAATTTGATTGTAACCTAAGAAACTGTCCATAAAGGATAGCATCTTGTGCCCTGCGCTGTTGTCAGCTAGGACGCTTATATGTGGTAGGGGGAAATCATCCTTTAGGCTGGCCTTTTTCAAATCTCTGTAGTCAATACAATGTGGACATGCCTATCCTTCTTTGGCATGGACACAACATTTGCCAACTATTCTAGGTAGAGGACGACCAATAGAAACCTGACTTTGTGTTGTTTTATGATCTCTCCCTTGAGCTTCAATAGCTATCGTGGTTGCCATCTTCTCAGCTTCTGCTTTACTGGCTTGGTGTTTGGTTTAAGAGGCAATGTGTGAACAATAACCATGATGTAGACACCCCATATGCTTGTAGCTAAACCCTAAACCTAAACTCTAAACTATCCTAAACCCTAGACTAAGCAAACCCTAAACTATCCTAAACCCTAGACTTAGCAAACCCTAATCCAAAACCCAAAACCTAGCCAAAACCCTAATCCAAAACCCTAAACCTAACCCTAAGCCATAATCCAAAACCCTAATTCAAAACCCTAACAGCCTAACCACTTACCATTCCATCATAACAACTCATAACAACCTATGACAACCTCTAACCACCTAAACAAACCCTAACCACTTCCCACTCCATCATAACAACCTATAACCACCTAAACAAACCCTAATCACATCCCACTCCATCATAACAACCCATAACAACCTTTAACCACCTAAACAAACCCTAACCACATCCCACTCCATCATAACAACCCATAACAACCAATAACAACCTCCAACCACCTAAACAAACCCTAATCACTTCCTACTTCATCATAACAACCCATAACAACCTATAACAACCTCCAACCACCTAAACACACCCTAATCACTTCCTACTTCATCATAACAACCTATAACAACCTCTAACCACCTATAACAACCAATAACAAACTACCCATAACAACCAACCTAGCCATTGCAAGCCTATAAATACCCCCAATTTCAAGAGAAAAAGGAAGGGAAAAAAAGCTTGAAAAAGAGAGAGAAAAAACTTGAAAAAGAGAGAAAGTTTGAGAGGAGAGAAACCAAGAAGATATCACTCAAACTAGAGCAATCAAGTCAACCAGATCAATCAGAGTAGCTTCAAATCGCTGAGGAGGCTTGGAGGGGAGCAATTCAGAGCTCTGGTCATCTTCTCCGACGAGCTCCGGTGGTCGAAAATAGCCCACACTTTCTGTCAGCTCAGGTATGCCCTGATCAGAGCTCAATCCTCTTCCATTTTGTTACTTAGGTCCTCCTCAACCTTCCTGGAGTTATTCCAGTGAAGAATTGAGGTTCCTTGGCTAGAAATTGTGTTTTATGGGTCGCCGGACCCATTTTTCTAGCGAGGGAGGTAGGGGCACGAATCCACTAAGTGATTCGTGTCTTGGTGTGTGTGGTGTGGTTAGGCCAGATCTTCCCTTGCTTCTTCTCCACTTTGGAAGCCGCGCAGCCCCCCTTGGAAGCCACTGGAAGCAGCTCGCCTATTGCAGCCCCATCGTCTCCTACATCATAGCTCACTCCAGATCATCAGAGCACCTCCCTCTCCACTCCCTCTGGACTCTAGAAGCTTCAGAGCCCCGCTCCAAGCCTCGATCATCCTCTATAGTCGACGTCGCTAGAGACGATGGCGAGCTTGATCGGGAAGGGAGTGTGTGTTGCATTTCTTGCCTCAAGATGGTGGAAAACTCCTCTCTCTGCATCGTCAACCTTCCTAGAACCTTGGACCATCGCTCCATTGCCTCCAGTGGCTTTGTCTTCTCTGGGCCCGTCGTCAGAGTCGCGACGCCAACGAGTGAGGTGGGAGGAGGAACCATGACATTCAAAGTCCGATCAGAGCTGGTAGATCCTCTTCCCTCTTGCTCATCAGTCGATTGGATACAAGATCGGGCGACGAGGTAGGCCTGGATGGCTTCCCAGGCGATGGTCACGAGCAAGGTCTAGTCACCGGTGATCGTCGGGTGTTTTTAAAATTTCTTTTTAAAAAAATTTCTTTTCTTTTCTTTTGTTTGCATTTTGGACCTTTATTTTGCATATCAGTCCTTGTATTCATTTATGAATCATTCTAATAATGTCTTGATTTGGTAAATTTGCAGTGTGGCCCTTGTGTTTTTCTTTTACTAGTTCTTAGGCTTTAAATTTTGACATAAAACCCTTTAATTTAGTTTTCATTCACCTTAAGTCCATAATTTGCACATAACCCTGAACTTCACTAAAATTGCACTGAAAATATGATTTTTTGGCAGATTTGCAAACCAAACCCTAGAGATTCATGGTTTTTACTCAAAAAGTGCATAGATTTTCATTTTAAACCGAGAACTTCACTAAAGTTACACTGAATGCATGCTTTTATGGCACATCTGCAAATCAGACCCTAGAAATTCATATTTTCATCCATGAGTCCAATAATTTGCACATTTAACCCTTAATTTCTTCAAAATTACACTAAACACATGTTTTGCTAGCAAATTTACAGACTAGACACTAGGAATCCTAATTACACCAAAAATGCACAGTTTTGCACATTTAACCCTCAACTTCCTTAAAATTGCATAAAATGTGTTTTCTTTAACATTTTTGCTGATTTAACCCTGAAAACTTCAGTCTTTACCTAGAGCATGTAATTTTTGCACAAAGGTCGCTAGAAACTTACATATTTCACCCATGCTTTCATTTGCACATTTTTTTCCTTTTTTTTAGGCATTTTTTCTCATGCGTACTTTCTAACATCATGCATGCATTTCAAACTTAGTTTTCACATTTTTTTTGGATTTCTTCCGATTTTCATGATTTTGATTTGATTTAGATTTTCATCGCCCGAGAGCGTACATTAACAGTCTTGACAATGCCAACATGGACTCGAATGAGGATTATTTTCTCTCATTTGATTTTCTTGGATTTCTTAAGTTTCCATTATTTTGCGAGATGCTTTCCGAATATTTCCGATTTTCATGATTTTCCTCATCGCCCAAGGGCGTACAGTAAAGTGGCATTTTTCAATGCCTACATTGTCCCTCGGACTATTTTCCTTATCATTTTTCTTGTATTCGTTTCTTCTCTTTGATTTTTCATGTTTTCGCGTTCATCTTAGGCATGTGCATTAAGAGTAGGCAAGCATACACACACTAGATCATTGGCAAGCAGGAGACCTAGAAAGATCAAATTCTTTGGGCGCATGGGGGTGCCTAACACCTTCCCCATGTGTGACCATGCCGGTGGAACCTTGCATGACTCCAAGGTGCATGGAAATACACGAAGAGTCCCAATATGGTCACGGCGAAGATGGTGAATCCAGAGAAGGAGACTAGACTTGGAAACACCAAAGAAAGATAAGAAAAGAATAAGGAAAAGGAGTTGCCACCTAGTCTTTTAATGGAAAGACGAGGAAAACCAAAATGCATATGAATGCAAGAAAAAAGATGCAAATGAATGCATGTGTACTTCGTGCTTAATGGATGCAACACTTGGCCATTGTGGGCCAAAGAAAGTGTAAGGATTCTTGTTACGCATGGGGAAGGTGTTAGGCACCCCTATACGCCCGAAGAAATCAGTTTTTCTAGGTTTCCTGCTTGCTAATGATCTAGTGTGTGTATGCTTGTCTACTTGAATGCACATGCCTAAGATGAATGCGAAAACATGTCAAATCAAAGAGAAGAAATGATTAAAAAAGAAAAATGAAAAAGAAAATAATCCGAGGGACAATGTAGCATTGAAAATGCCACTTTACTGTACGCCCATGGGCGATGAGGAAGATCGTGAAAACCGTGAATACTCAGAAAGTATCACGCAAAATAGCGGAAACTTAAGAAATTCGAGAAAATCAAAAGAGAGAAAATAATCCTCATTCGAGTCCATGTCGGCATTGTCAAGCCTGTTAATGTACACCCTCAGGTGATGAAAATCCAAATCAAATCAAAAAAATCATGAGAATCGGAAAAAGTCCGGAAAGTAATGCGAAAATCGAGCTTGAAGTAAGCTTGAAATGTGTGCATGCTGCAAGAGAGTAAGCATGAGAAAATATGCATGAAAAAGGGTAACAAAATGTACAAAATGCAAGTATGGGTGAAATATGTAAATTTCCAGGGGCTTTTATGTAAAAATTACATTTCCCTGAGTGAAGGCTGAGATTTTGCAGTTAAATTAGCAAAAATTCTTAAGAAAACACATTTTGTGCAATTTTAAGGAAGTTGGGGGTTAAATGTGCAAAACTGTGCATTTTTGGTAAAAATCAGGATTCCTAGGGTCCAATCTGCAATTTTACCGGTAAAACATGTGTTTAATACAATTTTGAAGAATTTCAGGATTAAACGAGCAAAATAATGAACTTATGTATTGGAACATGAATTTCCAGGGACTGGCTTGCAAATATGCCTTAAAAATATGCATTCAGTGTAAATTCAATGAAGTTCAGGGTTTAAAATGCAATTCTGAGCACATTTGAGTAAAAAAATTGAATCTGCAGGATTAGATTTGCAATTGTACCAAAAAATCAGGCATCGAGAACAATTTTAATGAAGTTTAGGTTTTTTGTGCAAATTATGGACTTAAGATGAGTGAAAACTAATTCAGAGGGTTCTATGTCAAAAATTAAAGCCTGGAAAACATTAAAAGGAAAACATAAGGATCATATTGTAATTTTTCAAAACCAATCATTATAAAATGTTTAGAAGTCTAATGTAGGGGCTTAAATGCAAAATATAAGAACCTAGTTGCAAGAAAGGAAAAGTAAAAGAAGTTTTTTAAAAGAAACTTTTAAAAGGAGGCTCGACGATCGCCGGCGACGGCGACTGGGACACGATCCCAGGCCCTCTCGATGCCTGATCTGGCATCCAAGCACTCTATGAACAAGAAGGGAGGAAAGGAGGAAGATCTGGTGGCTCCGATCTAGCTTCCAGCGGTGGGAGGCCTCCTCCCATCTCCATCACTGGCGTTGCGACTCCGGCGACGGGCTCGGAGAAGAAAAGGTCACTGGGAGGTTGCGGTGCGACGTTCTGGGCTCTAGAAGGGTTGAGGGCGCGAAGAGGAAGAAATTCCACTACTCAGAAGCAAGAAAGGTGCCGCTCACTCCTGTCTCGATCAAGATTGTCGTCGTCTCTGGCGACAACAACTGCGGAGGTCGTTCAATGCTCGAATTGAGGTGTTGAAGCTTCCGAAGGCCTGAAGGGATGGAGGGGCAGATGTCCTAATGCTCGGGAATGAGCCACGAGGTGGGAGGCGGCCAGAGGAAACCTACTGTACACCTTCTTCTCCTACGACGGCGAGGATGCGTCCGACGAACTTCTCCTGGAGGCTTTCAGAGTGGGTGTTGTGGCATCCAGAGAGGTGGAGAAGCATGAGGGCGAAAAACTTATCCAATCCCTAACCTCTAGGATAGGGGATGCATTCTGGACTCACGCCCCCAATCCTCTCGTCGGGAAAAATGGGTCCGACGACCCATACTGTGCACATTTCCGGCCAGGGAGCTCCATTCTCCTCTGGAATGAGTCTAGGGAGACTGAGAAAGACCTAGGAAACAAAATATAACCAAAATTAGCTAGATCAGTAGCCTTACCTAAACTGGCAATGGAGGAGGTCGCCAGAGCTGGCCTGAGCTAGCCTGAACTCTAATTTTTCTCTTCTTTGAGCTTCCTCTGGTTGCTCTGGTTGGAACAATTCTCCTTGGTTGCTCTCCTCTCAAAATTTTCATGTTTTTTCTCTCCTTTTTCCTCCTCTATTTCTCTTATAAATAGGGGATATTTATAGGCTTGCAATGGCTAGGTAGTTTGTTATGGGTTGTTATGGGTAGTTATGGTGAAGTGGGAAGTGGTTAGGGTTGTTATGGTGGAGTGGCAAGTGGT